>JAAGEH010000076.1:6479094-6570497 GCA_011751065.1 Lasiurus cinereus | reverse complement strand
CTTCCTTCCTTCCTTCCTTCCTTCCTTCTTTTCTTTCTTTCTTTCTTTCTTTCTTTCTTTCTTTCTTTCTTTCTTTCTTTCTTTCTTTCTTTCTTTTTTCCTCTCTTTGCTGAAAGAATTCAGATGAGATTTTAGCTGGGACTTAAAAGGGAAGAGACTTGCCAAATATTTTAACCCCTGAAGTGACTTCATATTTGAAATCAGTCTTTACTTATAGTTGACTATTAACATTCATTTTATTTCTCCCTTGCACTGGAGAAGGCAAAGGAGAATGATAGCTTGGCTGTTATTGATTGGTACCTAAGGACTGGATAGAGAATCCTGAAGCATGTCTCTGACTCATAGCTACTGGTGTATAGGACAATAATGTGACTACAAGATTCTATGTGAGCGAGTTCACTAAGAGTTGATGATAAATAAGGGTACAAAGTGTCTTCAAAGTCAGCTATGAAAACATGGGAGAGTAGGTCAAACATGCCAGTGATCTGCACTAAAAGGTGAAGCTATTGTTGCCTCAAGTTGGGCTTCTGTGTATGAGGGCCAGGCCCATGTAAGAGAATAGAGCAGGCAAAGTGCCTCTCCTCTTTCTGGACTAAGTTCTTCTACTGAATGCAGTTTTAAACAGAAGCCTTTGTGAAGGCTCTCTGTCTACACAGGGTCACCCCTTGATCATTGTTTACCCCATTTATGTAGGAAAAACAAACAACAATAACAGAAAAAGTGGTTGACTTTTTTATGTTGTTAATCCTCGCCCTTGGATCTTTTTTCCCCCCCATTGATTTCTAGAGAGAAAGGAAGGGAGGGTGAAAGACAGAGGGAAACATCAATGTTAGAGAGAAACAATGATTGGTTGCCTCCTACATGCACCCTGAGTGGGGCCCTGGATGGAGCCTGCAACCGAGCTACACGCCCTTGATTGGAATTGAACCCAGGATCCTTCATTTCATGGGTTGACACTCTAACCACTGAGCAAAATGGGCTAGGGCTAATCCAATAATCTTGCAACACATTTGGCATTGAATTGACCCAACCAACAGACTTATGGCATCATGTGAATACAGTCTTATAAAAAGGATTCAACCCTCCCCCCTACTCTTTTTAACACACATTAACTGTAGAGAAATCTATGGCTTTTAGGAAATTTCTTATAACAATATTTACTTTTTGTTAACAATGGGTCAGGTGTTTAAAGATAACTCTGAGTCTGGTTGACAAAAGGCTTTGCTGTGCTGCCTACATCAACATGCTCTCCAGTGAAAATGGTCTGCCAAGGACAATTTGTAGGTCTTAGCAGTGGGATTTCGTTTTCTTTCATGAGCTTGCAACAATTGCAGTTGCTTCCCAGCTCAACATCTGGAAACACATTTGGCTTCATTGTTGGAAACTAAATTAGCATCTGTGCTCATGAACATGGGGCTGACCTTGCACTGGACAGCAGTGACTGGGTCTGTGTTTGACAAGCCAGTCTTCCTTGACTTCAGGAAAAAAGCTGAGATGCATTTCTTTTCTGGCATGAGTTTCCATCTCACAGAACAGCCTGAGTCTACTCATTATAAACTGGACATTTGCCCTAGGACATGGAGCAAAAGATGACACTAATTGGAAGGAGGCATCCTGGAAAACATTGTCATAGTCATCTCCTGCAGGAAAAGAAGGCTTATCTGGTGCCAACACTGAACGGTGGGCTCCGTGGACCTGCCTGTGTCTGCTCACACCTGTTCCACCATGGATGCCAAGAAATGGGGGGTCAGGAGGAAATTAGACAAACAGAGCGTTTGGGAAGCCACCGAAAGTCACAGGGCCCTTTGAACGTCCTTTGGAATTCTAAGAGATTGGACAAGGAGGGGATGCCCTACGTAGATGTATTTGGCTGTGGTCATGAGCACCGAGAATCCCACTGCAAGCACCAATGTGAACAAGCTAAATAGTGAAGGAAAGAGGGACAGAGGATCTAAGTAGACCATCAACTTGGCAGATTATTCTTTTGAAATTAGGCATAATATACAAATATGAAGCTAGAAATGTGTATATATGTTTGCATTGGTGCACATGCATAGACTTACACACTAGTATCTTTTGCTATTTCATGCATTTAGGCAGGTTGTAAATACTAGTAAAATCATGGTATAGAGACTTCATGTAACATTTTTAAGAAACACAGTTATAAAATAAATAGAAAGGCCTTTGTACTACCCCAAAATTGGTCATAGAACTAAAGGGCAGACATTTAAAAGGATAAAGTTGATATAATGATATAAATATTCTATTACAGATAGGCGTGGGTTACCATAAGAGTGAAGAGGAGGAATACATTGCTCAGACTTCAAGTGCATGGCTTCCTAAGAAAGGTAACGCTTGAATTGAATTTGAACACACTAAGTTATTTGATGTATTTCTACTAAGTTTGTATCTAGGGGAAATTCAAGTAATATAATCCTCTCCATGACAAAAAAATTAAAGATAAATTCCAGTCATATTTTTGAAACAGTTGGCATGTAGCAGATGGGTTATGAAGATATTAAGTCATGTTTTTATTAAAAAGAAAACCAGTTTCATAAGCTAATATACCATTGTCAAATAACTGTTAAGAAATGATAACATATTAGGGTCAAAGGCTAAATTTTTTCTCTTTGATTTTGTCATTTTTTTATGTGAGAGATTATTTATTGGAGTTTGGTTGAATAAAACCTTAAGTATTCAAGTAATATTAACTTGAAAAAAAACTTCTCAATTTTGCATAATTTTTATTTATTTTTAAAATATAATTTTATTGATATTCAGAGAGAAAGAGAGAGAAACATTAGTGGTGAGGGAATCATTGATTTGCCTCCTGCATGCCCCACAGTTGGGATCAAACCTGCAACCCAAACATATGTTCCGACCGTGAATCGAACCATAACCTCCTGGTTCATTGGTCGATGCTCAACCACTCAACCATGCTGGCTGGGCAATTTTGCATAATTTTTAAAGTACATAAAAGCATTACTATTTCCATAATATCCAGACTAAAGTCTATAGAACTTACTTCATGACCTTTCCAGCTCTAGTAATTTCTGATCCTCTGTTTTGCCAGTGATTTACTCTGAGAACATTAGTACAATGTCCAATGCTTTTTAAATACAGATAATCATATTCTGAATGGAAAAAGTAGTATTGTAGGTCAGATGCTTACAACTTTGAGTTAAACTAAGGATTCCTAATCTGAATTCAAATGAGCTGCTGTCCTTGGTTCTGAAGTGATGTGTACATTGATGTTCTGTGTGTGTGTGTGTGTGTGTGTGTGTGTGTGTGTGTGTGTGTGTGTAGGGAAGGGGAAGGATGGGGAGGAAATAAACAAGCAAGCATGCATTATCGAAGACACAAGAAAAAAAAATTCTCACTCATTTAACCAGTAAGCATAATTTTTATGCTGCTAAGCCCATTTTAGGGAGCTTTGAAGATTTCCCGGGATTCCTCATTTATTAAATTTAAATCTTTTAACAGTGACAGAGTTTCTACATAATGAGTTCAAAATGG
Organism: Lasiurus cinereus; assembly: GCA_011751065.1. Lineage (NCBI taxonomy): Eukaryota > Metazoa > Chordata > Mammalia > Chiroptera > Vespertilionidae > Lasiurus > Lasiurus cinereus. The sequence goes on along the minus strand of JAAGEH010000076.1, from coordinate 6,566,981 downwards.
TTTCTGCTTAGTTTTTAATTTTCTATGTTCATTTCTCAGTTTGCCACTATAGCCTTTATACACACATCTTGCAGGGAATTTCTTCCTTATATGTCTAGCAAGTTTAAATACCCATTTAATCTTTTGTGTTATCCTCAACAAACATGGAGAACATCATTTGAGTTTTTCTGAACTTAAAAAAATAAATCAAGTTGCAATTAACCTATCTATTTAAGTGGAAAATTCTCTAGTACACCTCCTGTCCTCCCCACAACCAGGTATCTGCTCCTGTTTGTTACTAATAACACCCCTAATTCCTTGGGTAATGGTATTATTTGCTGGCCAGCATGGAAGAATACCTCAAGTCATTGTCTTTCCTGCTATCCTTTTTTCTTTAAAAAAACATTTCATGGATCATAGGTCAGCAAATTTCACATCAGGCACCCTCAGGCCAGTTTACTTATTTTTCCTTTAGTCATTCTTATGCAACTCACAGTTTTCCCCCAAATTCTTCTCTAGTTATCTTAGAAAAATGTTTCTCCCTCTCTTTGTTCCATTTATGAGAAAAAAAGAGGGCTGATCCAGACTATTCAGTATAAGAGCATTGCTGGTAATAGTTCTATAGTAAAGAGAATGAAAACTGGAAGCTTTGATGTGGAATTAGGGAGAATAAAGAACCGGTGCCTCGAACCTCTCAACCTACCGGAAGGCACAGTAAATGCATTCAGGATCTTTAAAGTCAACGTTTTCTTCTTTATCCTTCTCTAATTAAAGTTTAACAAAGTTATGGTTTTTTTCTGTTATCTTTTTCTTTTTAGTGTTTCAATCATATTGTTTGCTACATTTTTCTAATCCGATTGTATAATATTTCTGTTTCAACTGAGGTTAAAAAAGCTTTTGTGAACTGAACCCTAATACATGATGTATAACACTTCACTATGTTTTTGAAGTCAAAACAGTCAGTTTACAACTTTTGGAAAATGTTTATTTCTATCATGGTGCCTCTCTGGATTATTTTCTTATGTTTAATGAATATTATTAAATATTTCATTGCCATCCATTTATTTTTAAAACTGAATGCCTCCATTTCCTTTGCATCAAACAATAACCATCTTAATAGTTTTTTAACTCATACTACAGTTTTTAATATCCCTTCATTTTATCCAGATTGCAATTATCCTCGGCAATTATCCATAGGGTGCTGAGTACATACCAGACATTGTACTAAGTTCTGAGACAGAGATATTTAAGAAATAGTCCCTATCTCAAGCTGTTTATGCTCTAGAAGAGAGAGCTACTTGAGCAAACATAATTATAAGACTATAATTATAAAATAAATACTAAGTGCCATTGGTCTCCATTAGACTGCCCCAGCTGGATGGCTCATTTAAGTGTTGCCCTGTACATCAAAAACAAAAACAAACCAACAAAAAAAAAGGTTTTGGTTTGATTCCTGGTCAGGGCACATACCTAAGTTGTGGGTTCTATCTCTGGTTGAGGTGCTAGAAGGCAACTGATTGATGTTTTTCTCTTACATGGATGTTTCTCTCTCTCCCTCTCCCTCAACAATAAACATATCCTCAGGTAAGGATTAGACTTATATCTGAGCTGTGATTACTGGCTCTGATTTTGGTACATTTGGTGCAGTAGTATGGACTCTGGAATCAGACAAGCCAAGAAACAAATTCTGCTTAGCCTCTTACTAAGTGGTTTTTCCTCTGTGATTGTTTTCTCATCTATAAAATGGGAATAATGATATCCACCTCCTATAAGAGTCTGGGACACTCAGATGTTTATTTCCCTCTGCTATCACAGCCTGGGACAGGTTTGAATAGGATAATGCTGTTCATATCTCTTCTTTTTTTGTATGTTTTCTTTAAGCCCCTCCTCCTGGAAATTAGAGCTAGCAAGAGCAATGAAAGGGCTGGAAAACTATGATAATCACATCTGGTTAAAGTGCAAGCCCAAGTTTAAGTTATTCACATGTCTAATCCTTTTTACTGTGATCAGAGTTCTATTATTTCTGCTCCATAGGAGAGAAATGAGGTTAACAGGAGTTAGATGATTTGCCCCAAGGTTATGGTTAGTAAAAGAGAGAGCAAGGGTTTGAACCTAGATCTGTGTGGCACTGAAGCTCAGGTCTTTCCCCACTTCTATACTCTTGCTCCCTGCACTGTTTTGTTTTGATTAAATGTGGTGGACACTTGTCTCTCAGATTTTAATTCCCAAATAGAAGACTAGAGTAGACATTAAACTATACCAGATTGGGCAAAAGAAGGTTCACAAGAATAAACTCTGAGTTCTGCCTACTCACAGCCATAAATCTACTTTTGCCTCACCCTATATGTTCCATGAAGCCATGTGCCATGTGTGTTTTGCTAAGCTGCATCCCCAGCATGTCACACAAGATTTAGTACCTAGGAGACATTTGTATTTGTAATGGTGCAGGCTAAGCTGATGTCACAAAGAGACTGCGACACACAGATGCTTATTTCCCTTTCCCACCACAGTCTGGGGCAGGCAGGGAGGCTTCACTTGGCCATTTTCATTAAGCAGGCCGGGGAGAGCAGAAGTCCAGGCCAAGGTTGCCTTTAAAGCAAGTGATGGGGAAGTTCTCCCTACCACTTCCTTTCGCATTCCATGAGTGCAAACTTAAGCCATCGTGCCTCCCTGTAAATGGGCGGGAAAAGTTAGGTTGTAGTTGGATAACTACATGCTCTAGAACAGCGGTTCTCAACCTGTGGGTTGCAATCCCTTTGGGGGTCACAGGAGCCTTTCGCAGGGGTCGCCTAAAACCATCGGAAAATGTAGTAATGTAGTTTACTGTTGTTATATTAAGACTGTTATCCATGCTACACCATGCTTCAAGACAAAATTTCATTTATTTGTAATTAGAAATAAGTACAGTGGTACCTCGAGATACGAGTGCCCTAACATACAAGATTTTTGAGATACGAGCTGTCGAGCGAGTGATTTTTGCTTTGAAATACGAGCAACATTTGAGATAGGAGTAATCTCACGGATCAGCCAGCTGCACACGACCCACCAGTTTACCGAGACTCGAGCATCTCATAGTTTCCCACGCCTCAAGGTTACGGAACAAATTAAACTCGTATCCGAGGTACCACTGTATTTCACAATATCTAATTGTGATTATCACTATGCTTTAATTATGTTCAATTTGTAACAATGAAAATACATCCCTCATATCAGATATTTACATTATGACTCATAACAGTAGCAAAATTACAGTTACGAAGTAGCAACGAAAATAATTTTACGGTTGGGGGGTCACCACAACATGAGGAACTGTCTTAAAGGGTCATGGCATTAGGAAGATTGAGAACCACTGCTCTAGAGGAAAAGGAGACTATATTTGGGAGCTCCATCAGTTATTTCCATGACAGTGCTCGATGGACAATTATTGAATGAGTAAAATGAAGACAACCAAAACTTATAAGTAAAAAATAGGCACCAGTGAGACCAAGAGAAACATGTTAGCTTAATCTACCAGCTTATAGACCCATGTCAACACACCAATATGTCTTTCTGGCTAATTCTTGCCCAAATGCATCTTGAGTCAATAGCCACCTATCATAAGTATCTTTTCACTACAGTGTTTTCCTTTAGTCTATGGCTGTCAACTTTTCTCTTGAATGTCAGAATGGGATCGAAGCCACAGAAGAGTTTATGCGAGCTCTATGGATTATGCTACTCTCTTAAGGAAGATAAATGACAGGTTATACAGCATTTATCTCTATCACCTGTCAGTCTCTCGTCATTCTGGGCAGAGAAGAGTATCAAGAGGTTTAGCTGGTGTATGTGATCCTCCTTCAGAATATCCTTGGCATAGGAGACAGTGACCCTGACACTGGCAAAATGTGGTTTCAGCTCTTCTAAAGGAAAATGCTGGAAATTTTCTACCTCAGGACTTCTAGACTCTGTCAGATAAATATCCTAGATGGGGTTTTTAACTTAGCAACTTCCTCTTCTACAGTGTAGTACTTTCTCTGTTTCATCAGAGATTTTTTCACAATCACTGTTGGGGCATGTATTGTATGATATCCCACCAATAGCAGAAAATTTGTCCCACACAGAGTGTGACCACTCTTCTCTATTACCTGAGGGTATGGTAGATCTTTAATTACATTGAGGCAACAGCCAGAATTACAATAGATGATCTGACCTCAAATCCTAGCACTACCACTTACTACTCATGTGGCTCTGGGCAAGTTCAGTCTCTCTCTAATAATAAGGTTTTCCATTTGCAAAGTGGGTGTGAAGAGGGTAAAATGAGTTAATGTTTACTTATTTATTTTGGTTAATCTTCACCTAGGGATATTTTTCCGTTGATTTTTAGAGAGAGTGGAATGGAGGGGGAGAGATAAACAGAGAGAAATCTCAGTGTGGAAGAGACACATTGATTGGTTGCCTCCCGCATGTACTCTGACCAGGGCTGGGGATTGAGCTTGCAACTGAGGTACATGCCTTTGACCAGAATCAAACCCTTCAGTCCACAGGTCGATGCTCTATCCACTGAACCTAACCGGCCAGGGCATACGTTAGTGTTTAAAGGTACAGAGAAAACAATATGAATTAACTCTAGTAGTACCCCTATTTTCAGATGAAGAAACTGAAGCTTAGGGAGACTGACTAATTAGCTCAAGATTACCCAGCTATTAAGTTGGGATGTACCATTTTTTGGAACTAGGTTCTTATTTGCAGAAATTGAGACCTATTTTTATGTTATATTGACACGAGGAAAGGACAATCAAGGGAAACTTGCAGTTAAAACTGTTTGTTTTAATTAGACTTACAATCTAAGCATACTGAAATTTGCCTGCTTGCATTTCAGGGCCAGGAATTTGGTGACACTTAACTTTACACCACTTTTCTTTGCCAAAACCACTAGGATTTTGAATGTCAGAAAAGGAATCTTTTATTATTTTTCCTCCTTTTCAACATAATTCTGCCTTCTTTTCTCTTGTCTGAGCAGTCCTAGGAAGTGCCCACAGAACCAGATAAACACTTTAATGGTAAAGACTCTGAGGAAGAAGCATATGTGGAAGGGGGAGGAAGGGAAGAAAGGGGTTAACCAATTCATATGCACAGATTATAGGATGGTGAAGGACTAGGGTAGGAGGGAACCAGGTGGAGGGGAGCAATGGGGGAGAAAATGGGGGACATCTGTGATACTCTCACAAATTTTTTTTTAAAAAAGAAACATTATGTGGACACTGAAAATTCTCTTTTGTTCTATTGGGCAGGGAGATTTAGATGGGTTTATGAAATGTTGAGGGATGCAAGCTTCTATACCACACTTCTTGCCCTCTGTGGCAAACACTGAATATTGGGAACAACCAGGAAATTCCTCTCAACTTCACGTAAGGCAAACCCTTAGCTCTGTTCTCTATGGTGGTGCTTCCACTGGCTCTGGCCTTGCTTCTCTGGTTGCTTAAGCTGTGATTGTAACATGCCCTCCCTTCTGGGAAGCTGCAGGCCACATAGCTGTGGATTACTCAGTATACTGTTGACCTGAGACTCTCATGCATGCTAAATCCTCTTTAGTGTGGCCAGAGGGAGGGGAATTTAATTGCTTTGGCTGATGATGGACCATCTTCTCTCTCTTGCTTCTGAAGTCTTGCCAGAGACATTTTCTAACTCTCTTGAACTTTTATGATTCTTTCTCTGTACTAATGGTCCTACTTCTCTTCATATTATAGCCTTGTGTTCCCATCTTTTTACAGTTATAACAAGTATATACTGTACTTCAAGGTCATTGAGGATAAGACATATGTATGTATATAGCCTCATAGGTACCATGGGCTATGCTGGGTACTAGAGATATCTATAAGACACTTAACATGTAAATACTACTGACTGAATGGGCCAGTGAGTGAATTAATGGGTTGGTCCTACTCAGTTGCCCTTGAGAGGACCTAGCAATATATACGTTTGTGCTATAGGCTATTGAAAGAGAAAAGGTTGAATATATATTTTTTATACACACACACTACTTTGAATCATGGCCAAAAGTCAACATCTTCTCAGACAAACTAGCAACACCTCAGAGCTAGATAACTTTCAAATTTGTAGGTGCTGCAAGGTGCTAAGACTGTGGATTAATTCAAATTCTCCAGCTTCTTCAATTGTCAGAATTAAATGCTATTCAGAGAGGGAACACTGATATTCACATGGTAACAAGGCTCCATTAAAGACACAAAGCTGTCCTTGTTTGAAGACACCTGGGAATTTCAGGTATAGACGGAAATGCCATTAAAGGCAAATTATACGTATATATTCAGTGAAATCCTGTGCACATGCATAGATATGCCTAATTTAGTCCCACCTTTCATTTAGTCCCATTTATCATTAGACTTTTAATGACTCAAATCTCAAGCATGAATATAGTTTCTTAAAGAGGAGCTCATCTCAACTTTGGAGTAAATATCAATGTGTCACTGCTCTTGGGCAGAACAAAAATCAAATGCTTTGCTTATCTACTTATTACTTTTTCCACAATTAAGTGAATGTTTATTCTTATCACACCTTCTGAAATAGATACATTTATTGTCTCTATGCAGAATTTTCCAGCACCTGGCTGATCATTCATGGCTAAGGTCAGGTCCGGCAGCACTAGGAAAAAGATTGTACAGACCAACTAGGCAAGGGTCATCTCAAGTGTCTTTTATGTCTTTTTTTTTTTCTGGTTTAAAAAATTTGCCAAGCCCTGACCAGGTTAGAGTGTCATTTCAATACACCAAGGTTGTGGGTTTGATACCCAGTCAGGGATATATAAGAATCAGGCAATGAATGTATAAATAAGTGGAACAACAGATCTCTCTCTCTCTCTCTCTCTCTCTCTCTCTCTCCTCTCTCATCACTGTGTGTGTGTGTGTGTGTGTGTGTGTGTGTGTATGTGTGTGTGTGTGTGTGTGTGTGTGTGTATATATATATATATATATATAATTTTCTCTCCTTCCTCTAAAATCAATAAATTAAAAAAGTAAAAATATTTAAATCATTATTCATTTTGTAGATACATCTCAATAATACTTTGCATAGTGTCTGAAAAAGGAAAAGATCAAACAAACAAACAAAAAAACCACACAGAAGGGTGAACGGATTGGAGAATGGTGTTGATTCTCTCATCATTAGTATAATCCCTTTGCTTAATTGTGGATTCTCTTCCTATCAGAGACAATGCTTTTAATGGCCCCATTTTCATATTATACAATGCAGCCAGGAAAGTGCAAGGCAGACTAGGTCAGCTCTGAGAATGCAGAAAAATATGACAAGGTGATAGCTAGCTGTGAAGTTAGTTAGCTCATAAATAACACAAGCTTGATAAGAAAATTGGCACCATTTGCATAGCTTGGGCGGCAGGAACAAGTGTAGCTAAGTTTATGCTGATGGAAGAGTTGCTCTGAACTGGAGTATTTGCCAAGGTGACTTTTCTCTCCAGAGTGCTTTTAAAGGTTCATGCTGCACTTCTCCCCTCCCCACCTCCTCCCTCTTTTCCCATAAATTCCTTGGAATTGTTAAAGATGTGAGGCTGAAGGCCGGCTTTGTTTATGACATTGCATTGAATTGAGTTCTTTCAAATAAAAACCTAATGCTGTTTTTCTAAATATCTACATATGGTTCCTTCAATAACATTCATATTTTGGGCATAAAAATAATTTGTTACATTTTTTTTTCATTTCAAATAAGTCCCAAGCAGTGGTCTCCATGATGATTTTCCTGAGGGCCAAATTTATCTAAGGATCAAAAATTACTTTCTCTGCCTGTTAAATCCCCTTCAAATGTAAGGAAATTTTCCTCCCCAGTGGGGGGAAAAATTCAAAGAGAAAGTTAAAGCTGGAAGACAATTTAGAAAACATAGTTCAATTCCCTCCCCTCTCTTTTAGCATTACGCTTTTTTATTTTTTAATTTTTATTTTTGATTGTTGACACTATTATAGCTGTCCCACATCCCCGCCCATCCCTGCACCTTTTTGCTCTCCTTTAGTCCATGCCACAATGGTGTTGAAAGTGCTTTACTATGAGCTGGGGTTAGCGTGTTCAGCTGTGTATCTTCTTCCGTTTGGGAAGTGTACAAAAAGGGACCCTACATTGGGAAAGGGGCAAGCTGGGTTTTGTGGAGATAGGCTCAAGAGGGCCAGGTAAAGAGGGTACAGCTCAGGGCAGCTTCCATGGTTTGGCCTGAGGTCTCCTCCCTGGGCTGGGCCCTTTGTTCTGATCAGAGGTACCCTTGAATTTGGAAACTGCCCCCTCCCCCTCGTGCTGCCCCATTGAACCAGCTGATCATCAGACCTTCAAAGGCTTAGCACTATGCATGTGCCCCAACTGGGAATCGAACTGTAATCTCCTGGTTCATAGATCAATGCTCAACCACTGAGCCATGCCAGCAGGCTAGAGGACCCTTTATATATAATTGATTTTTCACAGAGAGGAAGGGAAAGGGATAGAAAGCCAGAAACATCGATGAGAGAGAGACATAGATCAGCCGCCTCCTGCACACCCTCTACTGGGGATGTGCCCGCAACCAAGGTACATGCCCTTGACCGGAATCACACCTGGGACCTTTCAGTCCCCAGGCCGACGCTCTATCCACTGAACCAAACCGGTTTCGGCAAGAGGACCCTTTTTTAAACTTCTGAACTGATGATGATGATCTGAATGTCATCCACTAGTTTACTATTTTTATTTTGGTAAATTATTAATATGTTTCAAAGAGTCCCAGTCCCCTTATGTATTTATTGATTATATGTTTGTGTGTGTTTGATTTGGTCTCCAGGAGGCTGGGGGAAACTCTTTGCTAACACATTTATGGTTGATCAGACAAGCATATATGAGAAATTGATTTTAGGTCTCCTCATTCACTTTAATGAAGATGTGTGAATCATCAATCTCATAAAGACTTTATGCATGAGCTGGAGAGAAAGATAAACAAAATGCAACCTCTGCTTTTGAGGAACTGCTAGTGTAACTGGACAAACAAGGGGTCCATCCGGGCCGCCTGTCACTACTTGAGCCAATTAGGCGGAGAGAGGGTTGAATCATATTTGAGCGCTTATTCCAATAAAGCCAGCAGTATGGGAGAACAGCAGGTCATCCACAGAAATCTGCTCTGCACCCCACCATAAGCCAGCCGCTTATATTGGTCAGAAGGACAAAGTTTAAGTGGGGAGTAGGAATTACAGGCATGGGAAAGTAGGCAGGAGATAATCATTACAGATTATAAATCACGTGGGCTGGCGGGGGAGGGGAGGTGGTGAGGAGGAGGGTCGCAAGAGGGCAGGCGCCTCTAGTCACCCTGAAACCAGATTGCAGGGAACAGGGGCTGGGGATTGTAAACAGCAGGTGCCTCCGGGACTAGATTGTTTCAGCCACAGGCTGTAAATCTTTCCACAATGATGGGCAGTTCTCAGGAAAGGAGGATGGACAGCATTCCCATGTTAGCTCCATGTCACAGGGCATATTCAGCCAGGTTAGAAGGTGCTTTCTCTAATCAGAACAGAACCAGTATGGTTAACAGAGCATGATTCAGATTTCCTATCATTGTAGCTGGTCCCCAGTATTCCCCTAATACTGATATAGCGGAGAGGAGATGGATGTGCAAACAGGTAATTGTAATGCAGTGTCACAAATGGTACCCGAGGAGGTGGCAACAGTGTGTTATGGGAAGTAGGAGGGCAGGGCAGGCGCTGTTTGGGAAATCAGCTGAGGTTTCATGGACCACATGCTATCTGGAGATGGTGAAGTCCCCACACTCAACTCGCACATTTTATCTCTCACCTTGAGCTGACACTGGATTGTTGAAGGGCTCAGCCACAAATCTCCCCCTTTTTTTCTGTTCCCTCTGTAACTCGGCAAAGTATTACAATCAGCTGAAATGCATGCAGGCAAGCAGCGCAGGGTTAAAAGTGAAAGCCACTCTTTGCTGACTTGGGCTGGCTCCTGGAAGCTGCAGAGAGCACTTAATCTTAGCTTTTTTCTGATTAAGACTTTCCCCGGCAGCTCCTTCGGTTGGAAGTAGGTAAGCAAAACAAGCAGCTAGCAAGCAACGTCTTCTCAGCTTCTGGCATACTTAGCAGGATGTCATCTGCCTGGCACAGGAGGCAAATCAAATTGCTCGTATGAGGCCCTGGTTACAGCGAAGAAGCGGGGAAGTAGGAAGGAATTCAATCTCTGGCTTAGAAAAATCTAATTCTCTCAAGGTATATTGAAGTCTGCGAAGCAGTTATCTTTCCTAGCAGCTAGACACAACCTGGAATGTAGCTCTTATTGCCTTGGCGAGATTAAGTGAAGTTTCTGTGATTGTGGTCATCACACACAGGTCACGTAGGATGGGTTGCCCTTCCCTGCAATCAGCCCGGACCGGTGGTCCCTTCCCTCTTCCTCATCTACCTCACGCTTTTTACCTCTTTCCTGCTACCCCAATCCACTGGCCTTTCTACAGGAGGAAGAAGAAATGAGTGGCTTGACAGCTTGAAGGATATGTTTAATAGAAATTGATGGAAGTGGCCCAAGAAGGTCACCATTCTATTATTCTTGCAGCAGGAAAGATTATCAGGGCTTGATGGAGCCGCGCTCTCGAGCTGAAGTATTTGTGATTGAGCAGACTTGATGTTTACTGGGCTTGCATGGGAGTGGGGAGAGAAGTTGAAAGGGACATTAATTTGAACTGTAATTGATATAAGGTTAGTCACAGGACGGCAGGAGGAATGGAATTGTGGGATGGTGTATGGACAGGGTGAACAATTTTACACCAAAGTTGGCACCGGGATCCTTTGTTGTAAGAAGTGTCATTTGGAGACAATGGGTCAATTTGTGTATCTGGTTTGATTATATTGGATGTATCAGCCTTTCAAGTTGAAATATGTACTGGCAAACATGCAAACAGATTTGGTGGCACCATTTTATCTCTACAATTCTTTGCACACAACAGTTAATCTCTAAAGAAAGTCAGACTCCTTAGACTAAGGCACTTCAGTAGCTGCTGCCTGGAATTATGCTTTGGACTTTGATTTCAGTTTAGTGTTTCTTCTTTCTTTTTTTCCCTTCCTCCCTCTTTCCCTCTCATTCTCTCCGCCTTCTCTCTCCATTTTATTCTTATTACCTTATCACTTCAACAGCCTCTGCATAAGGAAGGAGAGGAACTATGTCTTCCAAGGATACCCTAAAAATCCTTGCCAATCCCACAACTCTAGCTGAGAAGTGATTTTATTGAAAATAAACAAACAAATAAAACAAAAAACGAGATTCCAGAGATTCCCAAGGAATATAGCATCTTTTTTTGACCATTTGCAAAAATAATCATACATTTATTATTACCTAATGATTGATTCTGGTTATGTCAATGACATAAGGAAACTCAAACTGATTAATGAAGACAAAGGGAATCTCTTGGCTTATAAACAGAGCAAGTTCAGCAGTAGCTCTGGGCTTACTTTTGCTAGATTGAGGGTTTCCAAGGATGGGGTCAGGGCTCTCTGTCTGGCCCTCTCTCTAGTCTGCTTCCCTTTGTGTTCTTCATGGTGATGGACTGATGAGAGCTCTAAGCTCATCCTCCTCAGCAGAAGAGTCAAAAAGATATACTTCATTTCCAAAGTTTATGTCACATTTGCTTGGAAGGACATTGATAGTCTCTATATTGGTAAACTCCCCACTGTGGCTTAGGGAATGGGAACCGTGATAGAGGAGTTCTTGTGCCCACTCATACAGCCAGGGTGTAGGCAAAGCCTTGTGACAATCTTGATGGACCACATGGAATAGGAAAGGGACAGTTTTTAGAAGGAAAGAGGGGGTGCTGAGTAGACAAATATAACAGATATCTATTACTTGATGTCTTGGTTGTTTCTCTTTCTGGTGGCTGTCCTTCCTGGAGAAGATAATAATTTCTTGGTAGGATTATAATCTGATTTTTCTCTCTACACAACCCAAGTCCTATATATAATCTGGCCTCTTCTTATCTTTTTAGCTTTATTTTCTATTGTTTCCAGAGTCCTATCTAGGCTCTGGGCAGACATGACCTCTCATTATTCTACAAACATTTTCTTCTCCATGTCTTTGTTTTGCGGGTCCTTGGGGTCAGAATTAGGGTAAACTCTGCTTTTAAAAATTAAATAGTAGAATATATATTTTTAAATATCTTATTTCTATAATTTACTCTTATTTCTATAAATTACTCTTATTTCTAAGAATCAGATTTCTTTTTTCAAGGTGCCCTCAATAGCATTTGAATAATGTCTTCCTCCTTGGTTCTTTTGTTGCTGTTCCAGCAAATTGATTTAGATGTCATTGTGTTATATTCTGTTATCCTCATCAGTACTGTTCTATAGCCTTCTAATTAGTTTGTTTCATTCTCTGTTTTAAAAAGTATTTTCATATCTCTTTTTTAAAAAGATAACTATCTTGGACCGTAGCAAAAAGCATAAAAAGGCCTAAGTGAATCTGTGGTTAGAGGAGACTGCAATAGAAATAGTGACCACAAATGTCTAAGAAGAAAATCAGGCCTTGGACAAGAAAAGCCCCCATTTTGTTGAATGGTTCCTTTGTTCATTTTTGAGTGTGAATTGTCATTGTGATAAGAGCACTAAAAGAGATAGGATGATTAGAGAAGATCATGCAAAATTAAGATCTTGAATAACTTTTAAAAGTTTGCCCATTCCTCCAGGCCCCCAAACTACTGATTCAGAAACTGGAGGAAAGACTCAGCAATCTTGACTTAAAATGCCCTCAGGAGATTCTGATCTATGGTAATGTTGAAATATCACAGATGTAAATGCTAGTGTTGTGTCTCATTTTTATATGGGGAGTATGTAACACCTGCTGTACTTGACAACGTGCTCCTGGGTGAATGTCTAGGTCATATTTGATTTTTAGGCCCTTATAATAGGTAAAAGATATCGAAACCCAAAAGTTTGTAGATAGGGCATAGAGTTTACATAAGAGAGGAGGAACAGAGCCTTATCTGGTTTCTCAATTTGCTTCAGCTGAATGAACCGAATAATTACTAAATCCCTATTTCACCTTATGGCCAAATCCCTTTTTTGCTTTATGTGGTGTCTGTTTGACCATAGAGTAGATGTGCTCTCACGCTATAGTCACTGAATATATGTTTGTTGATGATAGTCTGCTTTCCTTTATGCAGTTAAGCAATTACAATAGTATTGCTTAGAGCTTTTGTGGAGTAGGCTGACGAAGTTAAGGAAAGGGCAAATCCAGTTTAATTTAAATATACAGAACAGTCTATTAAACATTTTTGTTCTTCAGAAGATACTGTTCCATCCCATCAAAACAGACTCTCACTCACTTCAGGTGTCGCCCCTGAGGCTGCTGAGCTCTTTGGGTGTCTAACCTTGCCCTCTTGTCATTGGCTATTAAAACTGCTAAAACAGAAGAATGCTTAAATGCTCCTGCTGTTAAAACATTAGTACATGCTTTGGTGAGCTCAAATTTAAATGCTTTGAATGACCCTTTAGGGGATCTCCCCCCCCTTTTTTTTTAAATTTAGAGCTCAGTCAAAATTCAGCAAGAGTTTTAACTTCTTCAGTCCCTGGTTATTCTCATTTTCTCCAATTTTCCCACTCAAAAGGTCCAGTTAGCCATTATTCTAAGAATGAATGTTTAAGCTGTTAGTCTGTATTTAAAAGTCAACAGTTAAAACTCTGATAAATTTTGGCTTTGCCTTTTGTCTTTCACTCCAAGCCTTTATGCATTTTTTTTTACTCTAAAATTACAGATGATTCTTATGGGATAGATCAGGATAAGATTAGCCAAAAGGGAGTCAGAGGGAGCCTTTTTCATTTTACCTCGCTAGAAGATCTATGTTGCAAAAAGGAGCTCCCATCCTGTCTGTTTCGAGAACCTTACTTTAACTCCTTTCTCTTTAAATTTTTTTTGCACGTACATTTTATTACACAAATGTCAGCTTCTTATTATTCTCTGAAATTTTATAGGATTTTTTCTTTAAACTTTCTGGTTTATTAGTACTTTCATATATTCTCAGTTTGGACTTTCCTTAAGGAATATATCTAATGCTCCCAAATTTATAACTTAATTTGCTCTTACCCATCAATAGAGCTCCAGATCACTATTCTATCTATATTCAACTTGGTTATTTATCTAAGGTCTTGCTACTCAAAGTATGCTCTGTCTATCAGCATCATTGGCATAATCCTGGAAATATCAGAAATGTTGGATCTTGGGCCCACCGCAGACCTACCGAATTGGAATTTGCATTTTAACAAGATTCCCAGGTGATTCCTGTGCACAATAAAATTTGAGAATAACTGTTCTAATAGGTACCTCACACTGAACTAGGCCAGTGGTCAGCAACAGAGCCAAATATCAACAGTACAACAATTGAAATTAGTCAACAGAGCCAAATATCAACAGTACAACAATTGAAATTTCTTTTGAGAGCCAAATTTTTGAACTTAAACTTCTTCTAATGCCACTTCTTCAAAATAGACTCGCCCAGGCTGTGGTATTTTGTGGACGAGCCACACTCAAGGGGACAAAGAGCCACATGTGGCTCTCAAGCCGCAGTTTGCTGACCACGGAACTAGGCTAAAGCAGTATTTTTTTTTTCCTGTCTAGTTCCTCCCCAGTTTCTCTTCTTTGCATTCAGTGCTCTACCCCTCCCTTCCTCCATCTCCTCTCCTCTCCTCTATTCACCTACAATATTCTATTCTTATATGCTGGGCATGGATTTTCTATTTTTATTGTTCTTGTCAACAAAATAAACTTCAATTCATATACATACACATATAGCCCGCAATTACAAAAATAGCACTAACATTCCCTGGCCGGTGTGACTCAGATGATAGAGTATCATCCCATGCACCAAAGGGTCACTGGCTTGATTCCTGGTTGGAGTACATGCCTGGATTGTAGGCTTGATGCCTGGTGGGAGGCATGCATGAGGCAGTTAGGAGATAGCCGCTTAACGTTTCTCTCTCACATCCATGTTTTTCTCTCTCCCTCCGACCCCTTTCCTCTCTGTGTAAAATCAATAAAAACATATTTAAAAAACAAAATAAAACAACACTAACAAATATTTAGACATTTGTACTGTTTCTCTAAGATCTCTCTCTCTGTTTTAAAACACATGATCACATACACTTGTTACTTTAAAGGTTTATTAAATAATTTATAATAAATGACAGATAAGTAGGTAACTCAATAATAAAACAAGTTGATATTAAAAAGCTACATAGGGCTTTCATCCAAGATGAAGAAAAAAGGATCAGATTTACTTTCTTCCCTAAAACAAAAAACTTGATAACATTTATGAAAGGACTATTTTTGAGACTTTAATCAACAAAGAACAAATGAGACGAGACCTAAATTTTCCTGGTGAATATCTAAGCGGCAACTCATGGGAAAGAAATGCAAAGTGAGCACATGTGCTCTCTGCATCCAAGAGATAAAGCTGGGAGTCTGAGGAGGGTAAGGGGGCTAGAGCCATAAAGGAGAGAGCTGCAGAGATAAGATTTCAGAGATCTCAAGATCTCCATCAAATCTTCCTGAGTATTGATCAGTGCATGTGTGAGAAACTACTGAGGCTGGGGAAATAATCATCTAAAATGGTTAGAGGGAAGAGTGCTCAGAATGGATACAGGGCCAGAAAAGTTTCTGCTCCATGAGCCAGAAAATTTCAAACTTCATGAAAAGTTGGATGAAATACATAGAAGCGTTTTGCTTCAGTGATGTGGTAAAATTGGATGTAGCCTAAATGCTGTTGTATTACTGCATAACAAAGCTTCAAAATAAGATCTGAAAATATAAAGTTGATTCAAAGTAACTTTATTATAGAATAAATCTCAATAATATCTATAGGAAAACCAAAATATCCAGGACTCAATGAAACAAAATTCACAATGTCTACAATTTAATTAAAAATATTAAGAATACAAAGAAGAAGCAAAATATAACACACAATAAAGAGAAGAATATAAGAATCCATTCTACCATGTTACAATAGAAGGAATTAATAGATAAGGACATTATAAAATTTATTTTAACTCTTTTATATTTTAAATAACTTAGAGGAAAGATTTGAACATCTTAAGTAGGGACATAGAAAAATACAAAAAGACCCAAATTAAACTTTTAGACATGCAAACTATGTCAGCGATGGAAAACTACTCTAGATGTGTTTAACACCTGATTAGACACTGCAAAAGAAAATATAAGTGAATTTGAAGACATAGCAATAGACACTATTCAAAATGAGACATAAAGAAAAAGAAGAAAAAAGGAACAAAGCATGAGAAAATGAGCAAGCCATGGGACAACTGTTAATTACTTAATATATATAATTGAAGTTCTCAAAAGAGAGGAAAGAAAGAATTGGGAAAGAAAGCTTTTCAATAAATTTTGCTTGATAATTTGAAAATTATGTCTGAGAAATTTCAAAATTTGAAAAAAACTATAAACCCACTTATAGAGGAAATTCAAAACCTCTAAGCACATCATACTTAAAATGTTTAAAATAACTGATAAAGAAGAAAAATAAAGCAGCCAGGAGGAAGATACATTGTACTGTTTACCCCCACCAGCCTCGCCCCCCACCAGCCTGATCATCTATAACTGCCTTCCCATCCTGAAGTAAAGACAAATTTCTTGTTGAAAACAATGTAATCCAGAAGCAGTAGAGCAATATCTTTAAAGAGTGCAAGAAAAAGAAAAAGAACTCGTAATACTACATCCAGCAAATATCTTTGAAAAATGAATGCAGCCCAGCAGGTGTGGTTCAGCAGTTGACTTTTGACCCTGACCCAGGAGGTTTGATTCCAGGTTAAGGCACATGCAATGGTTGGGCTTGATCCCCAGTGGGAGGCATGCAAGGAGGCAGCTGATCAATGCTTCTCGCTCATGTTGAAGTTTCTATCTTTCTCTCTCCCCCTCTCTCTTCCTCTCTCTGAAAAAAAAAGAAAGCAAAAATAAAGGTATTTTAAGATGAAAAAGGAAGATACATCATTTATGACCAGCAGACAAAGACTGTCTACAATAATAAAAGGGTAATATGCTAATTAGATGGGGAGACCTTCCTGACATTCCTCTGGCCAAACTTTGGTGGTGGGGCTGAAATAGAGGCAGTTAGAGGCCAAGAGGGGAGAGCAGTTGTGGATAATCAGGCTGGTGGGGGGCAGGGCTGGTAGGGGTAAGCAGACCAGCAGAAGGGGGCAGTTGGGAGTGAGCAGGCCAGTTGAGAGGGAAAGTGGGGGTGAGCAGGCCAGCAGGGGAGGCAGTTAGGGGCAAGCACACTGGCACTGGAGACAGTTGGGAATGATCAGGCTGGCTGGGGGAACATTTGGGGGCAAGCAGGCTGGTGGCAAGGGGAAGTTGAGGATGAGCAGCCTGGCAGGCAGAGTGGTTTGGGGCAATCAGGCAGGCAGGCGGGCAATGAGTGGTTAGGAGTCAGCAGTCCAGGATTGCGAGAGGGATATCTGATTGCAGGTTTAGGCTCGATCCCTGTAATTGGCAGTAGGACATCTTTTGAGGGGTCTCAGATTGGAGAGGGTGCAGGCTGGGCTGAAGAACACCCTTCTCCTCTCCCTCCTACCCGCCGTGCACAAATTTCATGCACCAGGCCACTAGTAAGGAATGTTCAAAGAAATCTTAGAAAATAATTGCAGGTGAGTAGAAAGAATGTTATAGGAAAAAAATGAGTAGCTGGTCTTTTTAAAAATTAAGACAATTTGCAAAATTAAGAGCAGCCATATACTGAGAGAAAATATCAACAAGCCACATATAGAAAAGACTTTTACCCATAATAAATAAATCTCAAAATTCAATAGTAAGAAAAGAAACAACCATTAAAAAAAATAGTTGCTTAGAAACTTCACCAGTGAAAGGATGATATATGATAGCAAAAAGCACATATAAAGATGTTTAACATTGTGAGTAATTATGGAAATGCCGACTAGAACCACAATGAGATAGCACTACAATTCAATTATAACATTTAAAATGAAGAAAAATGAAGATATTCACAATTAGATGTGAATCAAATGGAATTCCCTGATGGTGGGAATGTAAAATGGCACACCCAGTTTGGAAAACAGTTTGACAGTTTTGTACATAGTTGAATATACATCTACCAAATATCTCTGCCATTCCACTCCTATATACTTTACCCAAGAACAATAAAAACATAATGTCCATACAGAGACTAGGTCATGAATGTTTGTAGCAACGTTATTTATAACTAGAGGCCCGGGGCATGAAATTCATGCACAGATAGGGTCCCTAAGCATGGCTGGCAATCAGGGCCAATCTGTAGGGCGACTGGCAGGGTGATCGGGGAACCCCCGCTGGCACCCACCTTGGCAGGCTGGGGTCTGCGGGCTGGGGGAAGCTCCTGAGTTGAGCATCTGCCCCCTGGTGGTCAGTGCACATCATAGTGACTGGTTGTTCCACTGATTATTCTGTCGATTTGTATATTAGTCGATTTGTATATTAGGCTTTTATTATATAGGATAGTCCCAACCCAGAAACAACTTACCTGTTTATTAAGAGGTAAATGGATAGATAAAATATTACATAGACATATAATGGAATGCTACTCAGCAAAACAGCATGGATAAATGTTCAGAAAAGAGTTAATACTAACAGTAATAATGATATGCCATCCTTTAAAAGGCCCTTTAAATAATTAGCTCTTTGCTGGCATTGGGAAACTTGAATTTTGACAGGGTTCCCACCATTCTCAGAACTGTTAAGAATGACTTAGTGTACCTAAACTCTGCAAGCAATATAATTTCTGCCGGACACTTATTTTCCTTTTGAGAGTCTGGAATTTTTCTGCATGCCAAGCAGAGGGAGGTACACAACCAGCCTCCAGTAAAAACCTTGGGCACTGGATCTCTACTAAGCTTCCCTGGTAGATGATATTACACAGGTGTCTTCATACTTGTTGCTGGGGGAATTAAGTGTGTCCTGTGTGACTTCACTAGGAGAGAACTCTCAGAAGCTTGTGTCTAGATTCCTTTAGAACTTGAACTCTTGCATCTTTTCCTTTGTTCATTATGCTTTGTATCGTCTTTGCTGCAATAAATCATAGACATGGTCACAACTATACGTTGAGTCCTGTTAGCTCTCCTAGCAAGTCAGCAAACCTATGGGTCATCTTGGGATTTCTGACACAATAAATCTCAAAAATATTATGCCGAGTAGAGAAATAAAGGGGGGATAAAAGAGGAAGGAGACCTGACTTGTGAGGTCCAGGCAGAGCCTGGACTTGGACTAAAATTTGTAAGAATTCCAGAGCATATTGTCCATGTACTGCTTCATATGCCATGGATGAATAACTGAGAATTCATGTTAGTAATTATTCCAAAATTTCTCTTCTAGGAAAGGTCTTCCATTGGCTTGGGGATTACATGGTCTCCTTCGTTCACATTCATGTCCTCTGGCTCTTTGGCCTGTTGAACACAGCTGCCCTGCCATGATGGCCACGGGCTTTGGGAAACAGAGTTTCTGTTTCAGAACTCACTTATGCTGACTTCTGGTTTGCTTTTACGGAAAGTTCCCTACCTCATCTCCCTGTCACTCTACCCTTGACTCTGTGCTTTAAGCCCCAACTTAATTTCCTGTTGAGTTACCAACTTTTCCTATCTCCTTATCACTGCCTCTCCGTGCCTCATAGTATTTTGACTCTTGATTCCATAGAATTCTTGGCAATGACAACACCTAGTACTTAGGAGACCCTCTTTCAAGCTCTGCATTACTCTCATAGTTCAAGCTGAACCTTGTCTCCATGAAGAAAAATCAGATATTGCAGTCAGTAAATCAGGTAACCTTTCAAAGACGGAGCTAAAATTTAAAAAGAATAAAAAAGGACATCTGCTTTTGGGTTTTGATGTATGTTTGGAGCTCCGCTTACATCATCTACTATTGTTATATTTGTCCTATCAGTCAGTCAGAGGTAATTAGGAAACTGTCAACTCCATCCTTTTTAGTCAACAATGCTGTCTAACTCTGCAGCTATTAATAAACCTTCTTATCTCTCTTGGTTTATCATTCCTCTTTCCCCAGCTTCTTTTCCAGCATTTTGATCCCTGGCACTGATAGGGCTTACGAGATAGTTGCACACAGAGGATGTTTGCAAATTAAACAGTATTGGTTGCACCAATGTGAAATAACAGGAAATTATTTTCATGGAGGTTCCTGCTATGTGCATTGTACCATAAATTTTGTAAGGTATTTTTCAAATGGAGAAAAAAAATCATTTTCTTAAGAGTGTGGACCTGACTGGATTGTGTAAGAAAGAGTTTCAGCAGTATAGGAGACAGTTTAAGCATCCTAAATTTCATGTCATGTCACAGACTTGCAGTCCGGCCAGGAATCAGAGAGTTCACATTTCATTTATCTTTCTCCCATCTAGCAATACTAAGAAGTAATGGTGAACATATTACTTTGCTAGGAGCTGGAATTTAGAATTTGTATCCAAAAACCTCATTTCTGTGAAGCCGGAGAGTCTATCTGTGAAGGTCAAATGCTAAGTGTGTGCTGATACTTGGGCTGCGAGTCTCTCTCTGCCCCATGATCTTTCTTCATTTAATGAATACGATATAGGAAAAGAGAAATGCAATTTCATGGAAGCTTATAGGAAAGAGAGTAAAAAAAATCTTTGCATTTTTTGATAACGTTTGATGATCAGGCCAACCTCTCTGTCAGTGTATTCCTTTCTTTTTTTTCTTAAAGTGAAAGATTAGGGACTTGATCATTCTGCACAGCAAGAGAATTTAAACAGGGCCTATGACATTTTTCTTAATTCTACTTGTATTCAAATAATATACCTTAGATACCTTTAAAAAAAAGAAGTAACACATAACTAAATAAATTGATATATGGACTCAGAAAATGTACTTAATTTCTCAAGCTCCTAGCTTTCTCCTTTATACACTGGAGATCAATGAGGGACCAGTGATATATTGTCTGAATTCAAATTTAGCACTGCTCAGGATCTTGGCCTAAGTTGCTCAAAGTGAATAAATTTGTCTTTTAAAAATAGAACAGAGGTGGTACTAGGAAGGGTCATTTTGCTTGCAAGTTATGGAAACTCAACTCAACTGACTTAAGCAAAGAGCAAAATAGGCTTGTTTACCTTTCAAGTTCATGTGCCAATCTTGTTAGAGCTGGATTGAGGGGCTCAAATGATTCCTTTAGATTTGGTTCTCTCTCTGTCATTTATTTAGGCTTTGTCCACATGAAATCTACTCTTAAGCATTCTCTTTCTTCAAGATGTTTCCTAGAAACTCCATACTTACAGTCTGCTGGTTCTCAACTTAATTGAAAGAGCATCTCCTCCCCCACCTTTCTGACAATTCTCCAAAAGTTCTTGGGTCAGCTTGTGTCCTAAACCCATTCTTGAACCACTGACCCTGCGGGACGCATTGTTTTCACGGACCAGGCTTGGAGCATATATTTGTGTCAGGAGCCCGGGTGGAGTTATACCATTCAAACTGCACAGGAGTAATGGAAGAGTGATTCCCAAAGGGAAATTGTGGCTGCATTTTTCTAGAAGAGAAGGGAATAGATCCTGGGCATGAATTAATAAAAACAGCGGACAATTACATAATGCTTACTCGATGCCAGGCACTGACTGATCTGATCACCTGATATGAGAAGTTATTTATCATCAAAATAACCTACTTTATGGACGAGGACATTGAAGTACAGAGAAGTTAAGTAACTTGCTCAAGGTCATACATCCAGGTTCAAATGCAGGCCATCTCGTACTGAAGTTCATGCTCTCTAATCACTGGACAACACTGCCTCTTGGGATAAAAAACAACAAAAAGTTATCTGCTTCTCCTGAGGCTCTGGAATTAAACTCAACTTTTGACTCTTTTGCTTATAAGCCATTAGTCTTGGGCAAGGG
Source organism: Lasiurus cinereus (assembly GCA_011751065.1). Taxonomy (NCBI): domain Eukaryota; kingdom Metazoa; phylum Chordata; class Mammalia; order Chiroptera; family Vespertilionidae; genus Lasiurus; species Lasiurus cinereus. The sequence continues at coordinate 6,545,098 of JAAGEH010000076.1, read as the reverse complement.
TTTCCTTCCTTCCTCCTTCAATACCTTCCTCTCTCACTCCCTTCTTTTCTTTCTCCTCACCCTGGGACAGTGGTCAGCAAACTGTGGCTCGAGAGCCACATGCGGCTCTTTGGTCCCCTGAGTGGGGCTCTTCCACAAAATATCACGGACTGGGTGAATCTATTTGGAAGAAGTGGAGTTAGAAGAACTTTAAGTTTAAAAAATGTGGCTCTCAAAAGAAATTTCAATCGTTGTACTGTTGATATTTGGCTCTGTTGATTAATGAATTTGCCGATCACTGCCCTAGGGTATTTTTTCCATTGATTTCCAAAGAGAGAGGGAGGGAGGGACAGGAGGGGGAGGAGAAAGAGACACACATACACATTGATTGGCTGCCTCCCGCACATGCCCCTACTGAGGTTGGGAAACCTGCACCTGAAGTATGTGCCCTTGCCCTGGAATCGAACTTACAACCCTTTAGTCTGTAGGCTGATGCTCTAACCACTTAGCAAAACAGCCAGGGCATGGGCAAGGTTCTTAAGCACTTGGACTCAACTCTCCAACCCTCAGAATTCCTAAAACACCTTTAGTAAGGAATGAATGTGAAGTAGTATTTTCTTCTCTACTCTAAGAAAAAGGTTAAAAAGTAGTTAGTTCTTACTCTCTTCTGTCTGATTTACATTTTGATGATTGCCTCATCACTGGTTTTGCATTAAATACAGAGGTGTGACTAAATAATTCTGTCTTGCAGTGTAAGTTTAGAAAATGAACACACTTAGAATTCACCCCCTCTTCCCCCGCCCCCTCCGTTTTCTCTGCCTCCTCCTTATCAACAGGAAATGGTATTTACTCCACACTGTGGTGTTCCAGTCAGCACTCCCTCCTCATTTTTCTGGCTTTTTCTAATATGCCTTCTTTTTATTACAGAATGGAAATAAATCCCTGAAAAGTAGGACATTTTTTTTCCAGTAAATAAGTAAGGCTTTATATAACTCTTGTAAAGAGATAGTATAAATATGTATTTTAGTAACATTTTATCATAAACATGATGACAGGAGTTTCCTAAACAGGAACCACATATTCCAAGTAATGAGACAAAACTGTTAACTTTTGGAAGAGACAACTATTCTTTGTTTTCCTGTTTCTTTGGCTACCTATCAAAATATTTTTTTTTCCTCCTTAATGCATCATCTTGCTTTTCTTCTAAAAGGATTTTACCAGCTCCTTTAAGGAATGAAAATAACAATAAAAATAAGGTTATGGCATGTTTTAAAGTCTGGTTGTTTGAATGTAAATAATATAGCTTTTAATAAAATACTGGGGAATCGGAAAATGGAAACTTTCTTATTTGATTAAATGGATCTTTGGGAACCCAGCCAGCATGGCTCAATGGTTGAGTGTCAACCTATGAACCAGGAGATCATGGTTTGATTATCAGTCAGGGCACATGCCTAGGTTTTGGGCTCCATCCCCAGGGAGGGGTGTGCAGGAGGCAGCAGATCAATGATTCTCTCTCATCATTGATATTTCTGTCTTTCTCTCCCTCTCCCATCCTTTCTGAAATCAATAAAAAAGAAGGATCTTGGGGAGATAATATTTAGCTGAGAATGTGGAAGACAGAGCAAGAAGGTTTAGCTTTTCATATGAAATGTTTGGGAATAGCCCATATTGCCTAATATGTAGTCACAATGAAAATTTCCTTTTGCCTGGCGTCTGGCAATCTTTCAGCAAGTAAACCTTGCTTCAGCAGACTTCCCATTGGAGTTTCTCTGTTCCTGTGTTCTCTGAGACGGTGCACAGAAAGGATCATTCCAGTGTCTTGGGAAGATTTTGGCTCCAATACTGGCCGTCAGTATGTGACTTTGGGAAAATTATCTGGGAAGCAGTTTAATTCTCCTGATGATCTTTTAAGCATATAACCAGTTTTCGCCAAACTTACTTGTGATGGTTTTAACAAAAATGTTGGTATGTTTATAACAAAAATATGTATTATACTAAAGTTGATATGCTGAGAAAACTGTCAAAGAATGTTAAAAATGGTAAAGAGTTCCCAGTAGAAATGTTATTTTCCAACCAATATTTTGACTTTTCATATGTGTTAGGATTGTTTCTGCTCCTTCTTTTAGATTTCAATTTGGGTACTTTCTTTAAAAAATGTATTTTTATTGATTTAAAAGAGAGAGAAAGGGAGAGAGAGAAAGAGAAAGAGAAACATTGATGAGAGCAAACCCTTGATCAGCTGTCTCCTGCACACCCTCTATTGGGGATTGAACCGCAACCTGGATATGTACCTTTGACGAGGAATCGAACTCACAACTGGTACATGGGATGATGCTCAAATAAACTGAGCCTCCCTTACCAGGGCCATTTTGAATGGTTTTAACTGTCATTATGTATTTTTAAAACTTTATGCATTTAAATTTTTATTGCCAACAACTCAAATGGCATATCAGCTCTCGTTGTGTTTCTCTAGCCATTTAAATTAAAAGTATATTAAATAATCACCATTTTAAATTAAATTAAATTGAATTTTAACTTTAAATAGAATCAAATCTTCATTCCAACTTAAATGAAATTTCCAAGTACTTTAATTAAGATTTAATTACATACATATTTAAATTAAATTTAAAAATTAAAGTTAAATTCAAAAGCACCATAAAAAGATAAAAATAACCTGAAAAAAAATCTCATCACATAGAACATGCAGATATTTTATTTGCATGAGAGACAGTGGGGATAGGCCAGGATATTTTAAGTTTATTGAAATACTAAACAGAAAAGGATTAAAAAGGTTAAAGTGTGTAACTTCAGATTATTTTGCTGTGGGAGATCATATGATTAATACCATTAGTATTCCTTGACCATAAATTAGAAAAAGTGAAGAAAAAATATTAAAAATAGACTAAAAATTCCTAAAACTTCTAAAATCTGATAAAACAGAAAAAATGTTCAATTGAGTTTCAAAATCAGTAGAAATGAAAAAAATTTTATGCTGACATTTCTGTTTTGCTAAAAAAATGTTTTATTAGCGAAGATCAAAATTTAACCTTTCTTTTAAGCTCTTAAAATATTCCTGCTTGGTTTTCAATTTTCTCACAATTTAAGCTATAAAAGCCATTTCAATTAGACCAGTAAATTTGATAAATATGACAAATTGACATTTAGGAAGTTGAATCTTGCTGAATTCATTTTAAGGACATTAGCCTACTGCCAGTTGCTAACTTCTCTTAAGACTCAGTTTCTATATCTGTGACATGAGAATGACAATAACAGTGTCTTCTTTCTTCCTTATCATCTCATCTATATTTCTCTTATTCTGTATTTCCATGAAAGTATCTTGTTTCATTTCTGTAAATATTCCCAGGGACTGATACATAGTAGAATATTAATAACTTAATAATATTAATAATTGCTTATATCATGACAGATATTGAGAAAATGTTTTACTTAATTATCTCACTTAATCTTGACATAAAGCCAATAATAAAGGTACTATTATCTTCTCACTACAGATAAGGAAACAGACACTCAAAAATTTACTTACAAAATAGAGGCACAGGTAACAAATAATGGAGCTGAACTTCAAACTCAAGTGGTGTCACTCCATGTTGCTGCACTGAATTCCTACGGATACCAATAGGCCAACTCTGTTTTAAAAATGATATAGTTCTATGGTATTTTCTGGTTCATATTTTTGTTCTCTTAGGACTAAATAAATTTTCAAATGTAAGGCTCTCTCAAGAGGCCTATAAATGTAGATGTTTCTTCCTCTGTTTATCTGGACTATATAGGATGAGACAGGAGGAAGGTGGGATGGACAATGTAACTAAATAAATGATTAACTACAAGGGAAAAGGAAATGAAACAGCACCTACAAGTGAAGAAAGATATTCAAATGACTTATGTTTGGATTCACAGTAAGATGGTTGGATTATTCTGAATTCAAGAGAACTTCTGGATCATTAGTCTTCATTGCTTCTCATTAGCTTCTGTAGAATTACATAAAGTAGATTTGTTGAAGATGTGTAATGAGCTAGGGCTACAGATACACCTCTCTCTCTCTCTCTCTCTCTCTCTCTCCCTCTCATCTGTAAAATGTTAGTATATAGTTCATAGGTTTGTGATGAAAGTTACATGAGATAATATTGGCAAAGTATTTAGCAAAGTGCTTAGAGGTTGGCAGGCAGTGATCAACAAATACTGGCTCTTATTAAATCAAGTCAATAAATTTATAAATTATTTCTTTGCATCTTGTATCAGTTCTCCCTGAGTTTTGAGAGGAAATAAAGTCTGGTAGAAATGAACTAACTAGCAAGGTGTCTAGTGTAGCAAAATAATAACAAAAAATACAAAAACAAAGGGGAAAATGGTTCTAAGCTAAATTCTAACATGCATGAGCTAAATTTCAAAATTGAAGAAACTTTCTAATGTGGTTTGACTTCAACAATACTTAAAAAAAGAGGCCTAACTGATCATTTCCAAAATGGCAAAATATGGAGCTCAGAGAACCCCAAAAAGGATAAACATAAAGATCTGCATCTAGTCGTATAACACAGACAAATGGTTGAAATACAGAGAAAAAAAAAGAAAAACTTTTGAGAGCAGCAAGAGAAAGATGACAACATCTATAAGGAAATAATAATATAAGTATGTATGTATAGCTCATCAGAAACAATGGAACCAGAAAGAAGTGATATAGCATATTCAAAGTACAGAAGGAAATAAAAACACACACAACCTATCAACCATGACTTGTAAAAGTAAAGGCAAGATAAAGGCATCCCATAATAAACAAAGCCTGAGAAAATTCCTTGTGAAGCACTTGACATATACTATCTGATTAGATCCTGACTAAAATCTTGTTCAATTTTTTCTTTTTTCTTACTCCTATTTTGCAGATGGGGGCACTGTGAAACAAAAAAGTTAAATAAATTGCTTGAGTCCATACAGTGAATGGGATTTGAACCCAGATCAGTTGGATATCAAGGGTGTTCTGCCTTCCTCATGAAGTTTTATTAGTCTCCCTGCCTTCCAATTACTGCCCTTTAAACTACTCTACTGGCTGCTGCTAGTTGGATTGTCTCTCACTTCCTTGATGTTACCTTAGTGTTCAGAATTCTTGAATGGCTTTTTCTTACCAATAGCATGAAGGCCAAATTCAGTAGCCTGACTTTTAAGGATTTAAAATTGGATAGTTAAGTACCATTTAAACATGATCTTCTAATATTTCCCAAGTTGATAGCACCAAACTCAGAGCTCATGTATTTTAATTCTTCTCTGATGTTTCCACTCTTTCTTTATGGTTTTTTTTTTTTACCATATTGCTATTATCCTATTTGATTCTATGTGTTGCCATATTTCCCTTTGCCACCAATCCCATATATTTTGAGTTTTTATATATGACAATATATAAGACATAAACATATATATTATATATGTACATACAAATATGGGTGGGAGAACATAATATGATTGGAAGCAAGTTTATTTTCCTTTATGTGTTCAGTAGGTCTCAGCACAGTACCTTCTATATTACAGTAGCCTTTTAAACATTACTGAATGATGTATTACGGTTTCTGGATATCAAATTAAATAATAAAATCAAATTATAAATGTCATTATTGGGGGTTGGGTAGGGCTGGGGAGGGCAATAGAGAAAAAATAAAAATAAAATAAATTAAAAAAGACAACAAAAACAAACAAACAATATAAATTCATTAAAATTTTGTAGTAAAAAAATAAAGAGATACAAAGCAATGATAATTTCCAACATTTATTGAGAACTTATTTGTGCTAGATATCATCTCAGCATTTAAATACTAAAGGCTCAGTGCACAAAATTTGTGCAGTCTAGAGTCTTGTTAAAATCAAACCTGAAAAACCCCCACAAAACCAGAAATTTCTTTTATGGCTCTAGTTCAAGGAGGTTACTACAGTATTTCAAAACTAAATATTTATGAATTTCTTCTTAACCACCATTGCTATAGACCCAGAGAAAATCAAGACAGATATTAATGGTCATGGATGCTTACAGCTCATAAATTTCATAAACTAAACTGGTATCCACCTGAAATTTTATGGAGTGGATATGGGAAGGTTCATTCAGATTTGGAGCATAAAACATTGTATAGTTCTCATGCTTATCATGAAAAGCAAACTGATTCAATTAACTGGTCCCTAAGATAGACACTTAGATGCGTTGTAAGAGTAATGGGGAGGGTTAGCATTCATGAAAAAAGCAATTAATTTCATAATGGAAACTGAGGACTTAAGAAGTTGCTGTTTGCAGGAGTTTTGTCTGTGGGTCTGTTTACTTCTCAAAAATATGATCTACCTTTAAAGATACAATAGAGTCAATCACTAGTATGGAGTTCTGTTTCTTTTTTCCTTAAACTTCTCCTTTGAGCTCCTTTGAGCTCTTTCTCACCTCTCTCACTTTGAAAACATACACAAACATCTTGTTAGGAATACCCTTTGCCCTGATACATATTAGTTTCATTTATCCCTTACATATGCTATAACTATACCTTCATTTATCTAGGTCACCTTCTGGCTATATATTCATTCAATTTACCAAAAGTAAAACACAGCAAGACACCTTGATTAGTGATAGGTAATTGTTGTTGGTTCTCTGCCCAGACCCTGATTAAAGTTATCATCTAACGGAGGTGGGGAGAGGTGATTGTGTAGAAAGAGAAGGGTGAGTGCAGGTGAAAAAATAGGAGGGGAGTTTTTCCTTGGGAAGTGTGGAGGCTGGATCCTCATATTTTTAGTGTTCCCTCATTCCTATCTGGACTGGGGCCCAAAAGGCACAAGAGTACCCATATTCCTATATTTGTTGTTGCTCTCCTGGAAATCCTCAGCCAGCCACAGAACAATCATCAACATTGAAGGCAGAGCAGATAACTATGAGGTGGCAGCAAACCACAGTCAAAGGACTGCATGGATTTATATTGCATATTCCATAGTTCCCAGCTGGACTTTTTGCAAGAAATAATATAATCAGGCATTTAATATAAGTGAATAATAGGGCTCATATCACTCTTTTACTCCACTTTTACTCAGCTCCTACTATATGCCAGGCACTGTTCTATGTGCTAAAGTTACCTACTAGTGAATTAGATAGACATAGACCATTCTTTTTACTGCAGAGTTTAATAGCAATTTCCACTCTTAATTATTTTCTCTACATCTCAAATTGAGGAGAACAAAAATATTTATCCTAATCAAAGTTTCTTTTTTCTGTATTATGATAATCAACCAGGCATAAAACCCTAGGATATGGTGATCGAACAGTAATAACAGCTATAACAAAATACCAAAGTTCTTTGATATTTTTGACATACTTTCATCTACCTGATTGCTTTTAACTTCACTGATTTCTCTGCTTTCTCATCTGGAAAATAAGGCATATCAGTATCTACCTTGTATATATAGATACAGATGGCTAGCCTCAAGTTGGACCTACCAGTTGTGGAGGTCTGCATTGCATAGATGCTGAACCTGAAGCTCAAAGAGTCTATGTGAATTGTCAGTGGTTGGATATAAATTCAAAGGAAAAAAGTGGGACTCCACAGTTATGGTTTTTCCATTAAATGTTTGTTGTTGCTCATTCTACCTATCAATCAATTAGGAGCCAGGGGTATCCTTTCAGAACATCTTCAGATGTAAGAAGTTCCAGGACAGCTAACTACATTTTCTCTCTTTGGCAGCCCATATGGTAATAGTACAACCAAATAGGAAAGAAACAGAGAGAAACAGGGATCATTACTTTAAGGTAATATTCAAATTTCTCCACAGGCTGACCACCCAGAAATAATAAATTTTATGCATATCCTTCTAGTCATTACTTTAGCATGCATTATATTTCCAGGCTGCTCTTGTTTTCATAAGCCCTAGGCATAGAGAGTTGTTTTCATATTTGTTCCACATACTATTAAAGCAGAAACTAACCTTTGAGGCAATCTAATCAACACCCCTAAGTATTTTGATGAGAAAGTCACAGCAAGAAAGACTAAGGCAAAGTCCTAAGAAGAGAAAACAATTGGTAAGTTAATGCATTATTTCCTAAAAGCAATTGTTTGTTTACAAAATGAATTTGCTAATAGAAAATTCTCCTGAGTTTAGATTTAGCAAGATTTTGATATGTTACATCATTGCTTTAGACAGAACCAGCCCATAGATGATAATACCTCCCCCATTTTACAGGTGAGGTAAATGGACCTTAGAAAAATGAAACTGCTCAAGGACACTCAGCTATAATGTGGAGGATCCAGATTTTGAACCCAGTTTGGTTCCAGAGGAACTTAGGAAAGTGGTTGAACTACCTGATGTGGAAGGAAATTTGGGGATCCTTCTGAACATTGGTTCTCAACCTTCCTAATGCCACGTCCCTTTAATGCAGTTCCTCATATTGTGGTGACTCCCAACCATAAAATTAGTGATAGATTCCTTTGAGGTGTACAGTAGCATCAGTTCATTGGCTACTCAAGTCTATGTTGAGGAAAGACAACTCAAAAGAAAAATGGAGTGGTGGCTTCATGCCAGGGGAACTAACAAAAGATGCAGGACATTGAACAGGTGATCTTAGTTCTTTCTCCCCAACTTGGGCAGTGTCCTCCACTTCTTGTCACTCCAGAAGGTCATCTATTTGCAATATTCCCAGGAAAGAGATTGTACAACTTTCCACTTCATTGATGACAAAATAATAAGAAAGACGGGAAGGGCATATGTGGTATCATTTCATCCTTTTAACTAGAAAATCTCCTCTGGTAAATACCTTGAGGCTAACTGGGATGTGCACATCAAAGAGAATTTGGCTAACCTGCAATGTCATATTTCATGGGGAATTGAACGGGGCAATTTATCATAATTGACCCTTTCAGAGAAGGACCAACCATCCTTAGTAGACCCGAGGTTGCGAAATGCCACCACATTTGGCCATAAAATTTATCATGTCAGGAGATCTATGGTCAACACTATGCACTGTGAAATATGGCAGTGCTGCTGGGAGATTTGTCTTTGCTGGGTCTGACAGATTAGCCTTGCATTTCCACTTAGTCCACTTTTGCACCCCAGCACCATTTATAATGACCCATCAGGACATTCTGCTTGGAAACAGATTGGATGGGTGTATGAAAGACTCCACATATGCACCTACTTGGGGGGCACTCTGGTAAAATGCTGAAAAATTATTTGGTGACTTTCTTTTTTTACCAGATAGTTATTTTAAGAAAAGTAACATTACAAGGGAACTTAGGCTCTTGATAAATTAACATCAAGGGAGGCACATACGTTTAACATTTAAAATTTTCTTTTCTCATTTCACAGAAAAGAAGCAAAGGGACAGGCATGGTAGAATATGTTCCTTATTTCTGAGTCCTTCCTTGGGCAGGACAGTGAGGATGGCGAGGCTGCTTATCAAAGCTTCTACCTCCCAGCTCTCTGTTCCCACTGGTTTGTTTCCTTTGCACTTAGTGTTCTTGGCATCTCTTCATATCTACCTTTTCCTAAGTTCTGCCCAATGCACATTCATTTTCACTAGCACATTGTAAGAGATGGATACAGGTTCCTCTCCCTAGACTATTGGATTGCTATTCCCAGTCTCCAGAGATGTGTGCTGATTGACCTTGGACAAGTCCTGAAACCTCTAATACTCTCAGATCAATGAACTATTTGGATAAATAGAAGCAATTCTCTTTTAGGATTGGTATGAGGAATTAAAACTTTATACATATCTATATATTTTTATAAATTAAAGAGCATGATAAAAATATTTTTTTGTTGTTTATAGAGGCAGCAAAAGAGAACTGGATATTAAAATTCTAGTTTTCCAATGACCAGTTGTGGGATTTCAGGCAAATCATTTAGTCATTCTGAGTTTCAATCTTTCATCTGTTGAAATAATGAGAATAACTATTGTGAAGATTTAATTAGATATATGTGCTGTTCTTTGGAAATTCTAAAAGTAGTATACACATCATGTTTTTAAATATATACCTCATCTTGTTATAGGAAGCATATTCTTACCACAAAGAAATTTCCATTTGATTCCATGTAATATGACTCTGAAATGTCTAGCAGACTATCTCCAAAGCCTCTCTGGTCAATTGGATAACTTGGATTTTATATAAAAGTAAGATAGATGGCATTCCTAGAAAAAGCATAGCTTTCCCTAATAGACAGCCTAGAGAAGATTTGTCCCTTGGGTCCTCAAAGCGAGGACCTGATGATCAGTATCTTAAACAACATCATGATAATAAACACAAGGACAAGAATTATTGGGCTGTAAATAAATGTTTATTTTAAAACTTTTCTGGTGTTGGGATGCTATAAAAAAGAAAAAAGAGTTCAGCTCCAAAAGAACACCAAACTATTGTCACAAAATTCCCCTACACCACTATGAATCACTGTAGTCACACAGTCCCAGGGACTCCAAGAGGACTCACATTAGTTGAGTAATTCCTAATGGCTTTCTTGCAAAGTTCTTCTGATTTCTATTCAACTGTCTCTACTACAATTCCTAAATATACTACAACTTCCTTGGTGACCCATTTGATCTGCTGATTATTGGTGTCATGACTAGAAATTTACATGGTAGACATTTTGAGAGACCTTTTTTTTTTTCTGAGAAGCCTACATTAAATAATTTGAGTGCTTATTAAAAATTTCCACTAAATCAGAGCTTACAGTAAGAGTTCCGGGAATCTGTATTTATAAAAAACTAACAGGAGTGATTTTTATGCAAATTAAAGAGTGAGACCCCCCAGTGGAGTTTGGGTAAAATACTATGACTCATTCTTATACCCTGACCAACTCCCCAGGGACAAATACAAGAACCTCTGTTCATGTTTGTGTACATAATGTTGTGTACACAAAACATTGATAACGGGATTGAAATTTCCTAGAATTTAATTATACTTTTACACACAGCTCTTTTGACCACAAAAAGCAAATTAACTACGTGGGAATAATACACACTACAATTTCTGGGTGACTTGCTAGTGGCCAGGAGGTTCATCAGCTCATTGCCTTGTGACCTAAAAAAAGGCATCATTATAGACATAGCCCAGATCTCCCCTCTGAATTCTTGGTCTAAATTTACAAGCCTAATAAACTCCATATAGATGTCCTGCAGGTACTTCTGACTTAACTTGCACCAAACTAACTTGTTACTCTCACATGCTTCTTTTTCCTGTATTCTGCCATCATAAATAGAAAGTCCATTTTTCCATGCACCTATACCAGGAACTCCAGAGTCAAACAGCTTTTCTCCCCCCTCCCCATTCCCACTGTTATTCCATGATGAGGTAAAAAATGGAAAACCACCGAAGATCTAAGATGGCAGTATTACCTAGAGAATTGACACCAGACTAAGACTGGAAGTCAAGGTTAGTCCCAACTCATCATGAACCGGCAGCAAAATTTGAGCCAATCACCTAAAACTTCTGAGTTGGGACTGGTTTGGCTCAGTGGATAGAGCGTCCGCTTGCGGACTGAGAGGTCCCAGGTTCGATTCCGGTCGGGGGCATGTACCTTGCTTGCGGGCACATCTCCACTGTGGGACGTGCAGGAGGCAGCTGATCGATGTCTCTCTCTCATCGATGTTTCTGACTTTCTATTTCTCTCCCTTCCTCTCTGTAAAAATCAATAAAATATATTAAAAAACAAAACAAAACTTCTGAGCCTCTAAGTCACACAGTCCCGGGGACTCCAAGAGGACTCACGTTAGTTGAGTGATTCCTAATGGCTTTCTTGCAAAGTTCTTCTGATTTCTATTCAACTGTCTCTACTACAATTCCTAAATATACTACAACTTCCTTGGTGACCATTTGATCTGCTGATTATTGGTGTCATGACTAGAAATTTACATGGTAGACATTTTGAGATACCTTTTTTTCTGAGAAGCCTATATTAAATTGAGTGCTTATTAAGAATTTCCACTAAATCAGAACTTACAGTAAGAGTTCCAGGAATCTGTATTTATAAAAAACTAACAGGAGTGATTTTTATGCAAATTAAAGAGTGAGACCCCCCAGGTGGAGTTTGGGTAAAATATTATGACTGTGAAATATCTGTGAAATGAAGATATTGATTTGCTGCTTATTAAGTTTCTCTCCAGTCTTAACTTTCTCTTCTGTTTTCCAATGAGAATGTTAAATGACTGAGAATGTTAAATTTATTTTTTGAGATATAATTGAAACAATAGCACTGTGTAAGCTTAAGATGTACAGCATATTGTTTTGATGCATTTATATAATGCAATATAATTACCACTGTACCTTAGATCACAGCTCTATCATGTCACATAATCATCATGTCTTTATGTTTTGTGATGAGAACATTTCAGACCTAGCCCCTTAGCAACTTTGAAGTGCGTAGTGCAGCATTATGGACTATAATCACTATACTGTGTATTAAAATATCATAAATAGAGTCTTAGAAGTCATCTCACATCTTCTTATTTCCATGGCTGGATAACTTTTAGATCTTCTTCATCCACCTGCTCAACTATTCTTTTTTTCAGAGACATGGATACTCTTGAAAAAACTTGATATCCTTGTTTTAACTGCTATGGCTTGCTGAATCAAAGCAACTGAATATGATGCAAGTTCAATGTTGTTTCCATCAAGAATGAACTCATTTTTCTGGGCTTGGGCTCATGAACCACTAATACCTAGCAACACCTGGTCATGTATTTTTCACTCAAGAAATTTTGTACTTTAAGAGAGAACCGTTCCCCTGAAATAATAATGTTGATGGGAAAGTGGGCATACACAGACCTCACCATGTAACACGAACCCAATGTAATACCTTTGATCATGTTCTGTATATGATTACAGAGTGCCCAGTATAGAAAATTTTTTTTTCTATTTCTCTACCATTTGTCAACCCAGAGGTTCTTTTTTTCTGTACCTCCATGGAAACAATTTTATCAAAAAGAGTATAGTGCTTATGTATAATTTCTTTTGCCTTCAGTTTTGGATAATCCACTCATTTCCAAAGTTATAGAGGTTAGAACATTTTCCCTATCCTTTTCAATGCTGTTTCATACATTTATAATCCAGTTGGATTATTTGGCTGTGGTTTGCATTACATCATGGGATTCCTAGATGAATATATTTTAAAACTATTTTTATTGCTTTATATCTTAAGGTTTACTCCTTGTAATAAAAAGTACTGTTGGTTTTGAAGAATTCATGTCATGCATCCACAATTACAGTATCATACTGAAATTTGTAGAGAGTTTCACTGCTCTAAAATTTTCATTATTTCATCTATTGAACCCCTTTCTCATTCCCACAGCAGCTGACAAAAACTCATCTGTTTACCATCTCTATAGTTGTGCCTTTTATAGAATGTCATATAATTGGAATCATACAGTATGCCATCTTTTTATACTGGCTTTTTTCACTTAGTTATATGCATTTAATCTTTACAGATGTTTTTGCCTTGGCTTGATAGCTCATTCTTTTTATTGCTGAATATTACCTTTATGGATGTACCACAGTTTATCCATTCGCCTATTGAAGAGCATCTTCCTGTTTCCAGTGTTTGGTGAATTCTTAATTTAAAAAAATAAATGAATCACTGGAAATAATGAATATATTCCACATTGAGAAAACCTTTGAGTACATGATAGAATGTCTATATAATATTGTATTAAAATAGTTTTTTATGGCATTGGAGAAAGTAAATAAATCTTTTTAGTACACATCAATATGTTCTCAATGATGTGAAACATGCATATGTATCTATATCTGGAAGGAAATACAGATTTTATCTCTGAGAATTGAAATAATGAACAAATAATAAGTAATTATTGCTTTTATAATTAGAAGAACATAAGCCAAAAATTTTTTTAAATCATAATTTGAGCCCGTCCAGTGTTGTTCAGTGTCAGTGTTGACTTATGATCCAGGAGGTCATGGTTCGATTCCTGGTTGGGGTTGCGAGCTCAATCCCCACTGTGGGGTGTGCAGGAGGCAGCCAATTGATAATTCTCTCTCATCATTGATGTTTCTATCTCTCTCTCCCTTCCTCTTTGAAATCAATAAGAATATTTTTAAAAATCACGATTTGACTCTGCAAGTAGATTCTGTAGGAAATGGTAGTTGCTTGTGCTTAGAGGATTTTTGGCCTTATTCTCCTGTTCCTTCCATTTCTTAGAGGTTGCCTTTCTGGAATTATTTCTTATATGATCTAGACTAATTTCCATTCTTCTGGCCCTTAAAAACCTCTAAGGGGCTTTATGTAACTTTGTTTCCCCTTAACTCCTTCCTCTCCATCTCTCACTGAAATCATGACAAATATCACTGACCAGACACTCTCATTCTCACATTAGTAGCAGTACATTTGGGCCATGTGGCAATCAGGACCATTGTTTTGCAGGATTCTTTGCATTCCGTGTTTGTGAGCAAGAATATTTATGTTCATTTGGCACTGGGTGTCGTAAAGCTCTAAGCTATTACATTTTAAGGTATTTATTCTTATTATTTTTATAGGACAGAAGGGACACTAACCTTCGTAAAGAGAAAAAGGAAAATCACACACAACTAAATGAAAGCAAATGCAGGTAGACTTAGCACACTACTTCTGAAAGGGAACTGTTTCTGTCACCTCAGCCAGCTGTATTTTTTTTTCATAGAGCCAAAACTAATGTGGAAAGCTCATGTGGTTTTGGAGGTGGATGTTTGGAAGAATAACCAAGTACAACTCCCAAATTCTACACTTTTAAAGGAGCTCTTACATTTCTGTTTCTGTTTTAAATAAGTTGATAGAGTATGTATTTCTATGACCATTGGCAAAACTATTTAGACAAACCCTTATTTCTGTTAGAAGATTATAAATTCATTATGTGTTCACCAAACATTGAAACCTTAAGATTTCTTCTCTCTCAGTGCTAGTGGGGGGAAAGTGTACATATTAATTTCAATGCACTCCCCAACCACATTGGAACTTCTGCAATCGATGAAAGTGGATACACCCAGCTGGCTGTCAACACCTGAGCTCTGCTCTGGGAAGGTTTATTTTGAAAGAAGCACCTTTAAAACAGGGAGAAAACCACATGCCAGTAGGATACAAAATGGTTCTTGCCAATATCTGACTCAGCAATGATTTCCTCAAAAGCCTAATTCTTCTGGAAAAACAGATGGTTCCAAGGCAATGGAGGTTGGTTTTTCTGAGCTTCTTCTTTGTTGTAGGCAGTGTATTAAGTTGCTGGATTTCAGAAGGTAAACAGTCCTTACTCAGTATGTTTACTTAAGGAGTGCATAGTCTAGCAAGAGAGGTAGGACCAGAAATAACTCTCTATGACCCTGAGATACATAATATTCGAGGGCTAGGATGTATGGCACTGTGAAGTGTCATTTCTGAGGAAGTGAAGAACTAGAAAGGCTCTGATAGAGCCATTCTCAACTCTTTGCCCATAATAATTCTAATGTTACATCATTTCTGGTTGGTAGCAATGACCTTGGAGTGAGATGGATGATATGAGGACTCTTATGCCTTTGAGTAATTTTCCAGCTAAATGCTGAGAAGTCCACAATACTGCTTTTGAAGAAGGACATCTTATCTTCTAGACCAAAATTTGTTAGAGGGAAAGGGGGAGATGAATCTGTTCATGCTTCATAGGACAAGTTCTCCTATCCTAGGCATGAACTTTACCTTGTTGTACCTTTGGCTTATGCTTAGGAGTTCAGAAGCTCATTATATATTTAGAAAAACCTCAAATACTGGCTATTACCATACATATTAAAAAAAACACTGAGATTTTGCCCTGGCCCGGGTGGCTCAGTTGGTTGAGCATCATCCTGTGCACTGAGAGGTTGCCAGTTCATTTCCTGGTCAGGGCACATACCCACGCTGCAGGTTTGATCACTGTTCAGGGTGCATACAGGAGGTAGCCAATGAATATTTCTCTCCCACATTGATGTTTCTCCTTTCCTTTCTCTCTAAAATCACTAAAACATATTAAAACAAAACAAACAAGCAAAAACACCTGAGACTGTAATTGGAGTGAAAGGCTGGTGCATGGCATTTTGGGGCACCTTTTGTGGGCCACAGAGGGCCAGGACTGCAGTCAGTAGGTGGAAATGATTCACCAATATCAGAGGCCCTTAACTTATGAAGGCTCTGCTCTCTGAGAGTTAAAGTGAGGGACATTGTCTGGACTTCATGTGATTATCTCCACAGTGACAGTACTGGAGATATAAAAGCAGAAAGTGGAGGTCCTTATTTATTGGATTAATTTGATTTATGCATCAGCCAGTGGTGCCCTTATGTTTTTATTATGCAAATGTTAAACAGAACATAGCAGTATAAAGAATACTGTTAAAAACACTATTCTGTCTGAGTAAATTGTAACATTTTCGCCATATTTTCTTCACAAATTTTAGACATCACAAACTAATTATAAGTTTTTCTTGGCAAACAAACAGCCCACAAAGAACCCAAAGCAAAGCAAAACAAAAAAACAGGCTCCAGGACTGCTCATGCCATATTCAAAAACAACTCTTTGTTGCTAATACTCCAAACTTTGAACTTGGGTTTAAGTGAGATTTCAGAATTTGGCTCCTGCTTACCGCTCTAGATTCATCATTTACCACTTCTGTTCCTTACCAAGCCCAGATATACAGTCCAGCCAGATTTTATCTGAATTCTTCAGTGCTGGAAGAAGCCATATACTGTTTCCCCTTTCCTCACTTTAGCGATGCTGTTCTCTTAGCCTGAAATATCTTCCTCAATGTCTTCTCTTCTTTGTGATTCCTAACCCATCTCTTAGTCTACATAGGTTTCTAAATATTTTTGAAAATTAGCCTTAAATCAGTTTAATATTAAAAATGATGGATCCATTGAAAGTTACATATAATATCCAATTATTTATAGTACTCAGTAGACATTATTGTATATTACCTTGCATTAGTCTTTCATCTCTCTTTATTTCACACACACACACACACACACACACACACACACACACACACAGAGAGAGAGAGAGAGAGAGAGAGAGAGAGAGAGAGAGAGAGAGAAATCAAAGACTTAAAAACATATTGGCTGTCTCTCCCATTTCTCTTCTGTTGGAACCATGGTGCCAGATTGCCTGTCTCTAAAATATCATTTATTGCCCAAGAGTTGAGTAGATATTTTATATCTAAATTAATGGCCTGGTGCATGAAATTCTTGCATTGGGGTAGGGGGGAGGTTCCCTCAGCCCAGACTGCATTCTCTCCAGTTGGGGACCTCTTGGGGGATGTCCAACTGCCAGTTTTAGCCCTATCCCACAGGGCTACTGGCTCCTAACCATTCACTTGCCTAACTGCCTCTGCCTGATTGCCCTAACATCTCTGCCTGCCTAATTGCCCCTAACCTTTCTGCCTGCCTCTTTGATCTCCCCTGTCTCTGCCTGCCTGCCTGATCACCCCCAACTACCCTCCCCTGCTGCCCTGATCTTGCTTCCAACTGCCTCTGCCTGGCTGATCACCCCTAACTGCCCTCCCCTGCTGGAAGATCTCACCCCCACCTGCTCTCCCCTGTCGGCCTGATCTCACCCAGTCTCTATCTCTATTTGTTTTTCTCAATAGTCCACCAGGCCTCCCTGCCTCCCTGTCTCCCCCTTCCTCTTTTCCAGCTGGGAAGGGGTGGGGTCAGTGGTTGCCAGGTGGTTGCTAACTCTGTTGGTGGGGATCTCCCAGGTCCTCAGCACACAGGGAGCCAGGCTGCCAACTGCTTCCAGAGCCAGATGCGCTCAGAGGGCAGGATCTTCACAGAGGTGTTGCTAGAAACAGGTCAGGGAGGGCGCCTCAGGGCCGGTGGGACTGAGGGAAGTGCAGTGGAGGGGAGTGGGGGACATGCATGTGCCATAGTCCGGGACCGTTGTGGGCACACATGTGTGACAGTGTGCTGGAGAGAGGATGGGAGAGAGGATGCACTCAGCAGAGGCCTGGCCAGATCTGCAAATCTGCATGGTGCAGCCAGGAGGACATCAATGTGGCCCACCACATTGGCTGTTCCTGTGATCACGCATCTTCTGGACCAAGAGGCTGCACCGGGATCAACAAGCAGCGAGGCTGAGGGTGAGAGCGAGAGTGGCTGGCTTAGAGGGGGCCATTGTCACTGCAACCTCCTCAATGCTGGGTTGCTACCTCTGTCAGTGGGATCCTCCAAGGCTCTCAGCACACAGGGAGCTGGGCTGCCCACCAAGATGCCTGTGGTGCAACCCGTCTCCACTGGAGCCAGGCATGCTTGGAGAGTGGGATTTTCACAGAGGCCTCGCAGGAAACAGGTCAGGGAGGGTGCCTCAGGGACGGTGGGACTGAGGGAAGTGTGGCAACCGGGTGAGCAGGCAAACGGGCCCTGCTGTCTGATCTCTGTGGGGCTGCTGACAGGACTGACAGGCAGGGCTGACAGGACTGGGGATGGGTGCTGCTCACCTGCAGCCACCCAGCCCCCTCGTGGGCCTGACAGGACCGGGGACCCCAGCAGCGAGGCTGACAGGACCAGGGACTCCAGCAGGCTAAGGGGACTGGATGCCCCCATCTTGTAGCCTATGGACTCTGCCATCTTTGTGACAGAGAGATGGTTAATTTGCATATTACCCTTTTATTAGATACGATAGAGTTAAGTTTTGGAATACATACTACTGTATCTGAAACATTTACTAATATACAATTCTTAGCACAACTTCAGCCCATAATAGTTATTCAATTAATTATTGATTTATAGTTACATTATTAAGGTGAAAAAAAGGGATAATGAAAATGTCTTAAAAGCATCTGAAAATAAATGGTTATAAATTTTAAAAGCTTAAAAAGAGACATTTCCAAATCAACCTCGGGAATGAGTTTCTCCATCTACTTCTGAAGTTGTTCATTCTCTGTTGAGACTTCTGTGGATTTCATCTTGAATTTATAACAGTGAACTAAAATAAGTATGGAACTTTTAATCTGGTGCAGACTTTGAGGTTAAGAAAATAAATAAATTATTTAGGTAAAGAACAAATAAATAATGAAAGGAAAAGGGGTGTGTCTTTAAATTGGATGGTTAGGAATGGCCTGACTCAGGATATATTTGATTTAGGGACTGAAGTTTGAATAGAACAGACAAAATATTCAAAACAGGAGAGCTAGTGAAAGTTTGTTTGTTTTATTTTCTACAAAAAGTGATGGAAGGGAACCCAAATTGAAGTTAAGCAACATGCAGATCATACAGAGATTTAGACAAAGAGTCTGAGAAAACCCCAAATAATTCTGAGGTTCTGTAATTTAAAGTTATTTTTCCGTGTGTGTGTGTGTGTGTGTGTGTGTGTGTGTGTGTGTGTGTTTGTGTGTGTCCCCTCCATATTATTCAATATGGCTTTGACTTTTAAACACAACCTCAGATATAATATTTATGTTTTTAAAAAGTGATGTACACGATTACTCTCCTTGTTTCCAAGATACACCATGTAATCAAATCTGAGGGCATTAGCTGGTGAGGGAGAGTCTAATTTACAACCATCTGGGAGGTCACCTCACAGTTCTGGTTTGGAAGTGTTTTGACTTCTACTAGTACTTCTTAAATGAATCAAACTAGGAGGCCTTTGATTGGATGGCTCCAATGCTGTGGCACTTACTTAAGCAAATAGAAATTTAAGTCTGTAAATACCTCAAGGTTATGAGATCGAAACCTAAAGACAATGTATCACAGCCAACTATGCTTTAAGCCAATCAATTTCTTTACTTTGCTTACACATTTTGTCTGTAAAAATTTTTTTGTGCACAAGCTGCCGGGCACAGAGCACTTCTAGTTCTGCCTCAGTTTTTCTTTTTAGCAGTTACTGCAATCAAATTAGAACATGTCTATTGAGCATTGGTAAAGATTTTTAAGGTCTGTGTACCAAGCGCCACATTGTATTCAAGAATCTTCATTGGTTCTCTCAGTTCATACTTCTATGTCTCTGGTATCAGAAACTTCTTACCTTCCAAGTTTGTCTATTTTGGGCTTTTCTTATGTTAATGTAAAATCTGGTCTCAGTAGCTGTGTCAACCTATGAACCAGGAGGTCACGGTTTGATTCTGGTCAGGGCACATCCCTGGGGTTGCCAGCTCGATCCCCAGTGAGGGGTGTGCAGGAGGCAGCCGATCAATAATTCCTTCTCATCGTTTATGTTTCTATTTCTCTCTCCCTCTCCCTTCCTCTTTGAAATCAATAAAAAGTACTAAAAATAAATCTGGTTTCTTGTAAACTCTACTCACCTTGCTCTTGGGGTGACACAGAATAAGTGTTCTCTTATTTAATGGAATTTAAAACATATAAATGCAATTCAATTTCTAAATTATTCCTTTCCTAATTAAACACAATCTCATTCGCTTTATCTCTTTCTCATGAACCGGTCTGTTCATCATTCAGTAGATCACCTTCAGGTATCCTGGATACTCTGCACTTGACTTCATAAAATTATGCTTTTTCATTCACTCTCTATCTTCAAATTATCATTAACAGCTCTCAAGTACTTGTTAATTTCCTTCTCAAAGAAAATTTAAATAGTTTTGACCTCTAGAGAACTTTGGCTGCTTTAGGAATTTTGTGAGCTTCACCAGAGACAAGTTCTTTCTTGATTTTTTTTTTAAAAACGCTATGATTGGCTAATGTGTTCACAGATTTTACCTACATGAAATTCAGGGCAGGGATGTTTGTTGATGGGCATTTCCAATAATGGGAAGCACTGTTTGTCAGGGAAAAAAAAGTCTTTCTGGGAGTGGTATCTTGTTAGACAAAAATGGTTTTCTGTAGAATAATTTAAAAGGAGATGGTTTTAATAAGTTTATTGTCAATGAGCGTAAGAACTTTATCCAGAGACAATAATATATTGAGAGTGGATTAAAATATTGATTTGTAAACTGAGTTTGGCTGGTGTCTTGAGAGTACCAAGGGGATGTGTGTACATGGGATGTGGTCCTGCTCAGCTAGGGATGTTCTACTTTTATTTGGTGTGTGTGTGTGTGTGTGTGTGTGTGTGTGTGTGTGTGTGTGGTGTGTGTGTTTTAAGTTGGGCTTTATCATTAAATTTAGTTGAAAGTGACTAAAATTATTTTGAAAACTACTGTAATCTGCTGAATATTTTCAATACTTATGATTTTTCCTTATAAATAGAATTTTCTCATTAAGCCTCTTGCAAAAGCTGGGCTCTTTTGTGGCATCAGAGTAGTATTTCTAACAATTAATAAAGATGCCACCTACAAGGGCTAATGACACTAGATGGAGAAGTAAAGCTAAGGAATAGGTAAATGCAGGGCCAGCTAAAACCCCACTGTTATAGAAAATGTCCTTGATAATGAAGAAAGAGGAATGAAATTAAGGTTCTTATGGCTGCATAAAAACAGAATTGTTTCTGTAGAGAATGCTTCAACGGTTCCCTGAGGCTGTGCAGCTCTTTAAATCAGCAAGCCTCTTTTATTTTCAATCACGACGTGGAAGAAAGCACCTCCTTTTCTCTTTTCCTCTTTCAAGAAATCTAAACTCTAAGTATGGGGAGTCACCTTATCTCTCTTTGAAGAGGGAAATGCCATCCTTTGTCGGTTGAATGTGGAAGATTTATGAAGAAAAAAAAAAGAGTGGCGGAATGGATCATAACAGCATAGGATTAAATAGTTTCTGCCTTTTACAATGCTCTGCCTTGCTTGACATGTTTACTTTACAAACATTTAGATTCCTGGCTCAGAGTTGCTCTCAGAACACCACGGTGCATAATTAATGTCAAGGTGGAAGGCGATTATGCTGCAAATGTTGCTCCCTCTGCTCTGAAAAGCATTTCTAAAGCCAATTCAGGTCACACATGGTTCATTCTCTTAGAAAATGTTCTTAATTGTTCAGCTAAGGGGTATGCCTCAGGGTGTTTATTAACAGACATTCCAATGGGCTGCTATCCTTGGGGAAGGGAGAGAAAAGGGGAGATTGGTACCTATCTCAGGGCATGGTGGCTGGGTGGGGGTTGTGATTGTTGCAGCAGAGAGAGAGCCCAAGAAGAGTGCTTTTTTTAAGCCTCAGAAATACAAGCAAATCTACAAAGAACACAATTTAGCTAAAAAGTATGTGACAAATTGTGCACTGTTTGAAAAAAGGAAATTTCTTCTTGTTTTCCTCACTCCAGTAAGCCTCTGAGGTTCATGTGGCAAGGAACATGTCAGGCTGGAAATTAGATACAAAATACATTTTTAAATGGACCATTTCTTTTATGTTCAGTTGTCACTTGCTGCTCTTTCCAGTCCTCTGCTGACAGGGGAGCAGGCTGACAAAGCTGGCAGTAGGCATCCGTGGAGTCAGCCTCGTGGAAAGTTCTCCAGCTTCTTTCGGTGTGTGTGCCTGCAGTCCCTAAGGCTGGAGCCAGAGGAAGTGCTCTCCTAGGGGTAACGGTGTCACTGAAGGGTTAGAGAAAAACGTGCTCACCTTGCCCTGTTCTAGTGGGACTCTTGGGGTATCTCTGTAATAAGCATGTCTGGAGGCCCCACAGGAGGATGCGATATAGTAGGAAGGTTTGTTTCCATGGCATTACATCTCTAGGTCGCCAAAGCCCCATTACACTTCCTGTAATCCAGTCATGGAAGTATAGCTGGGCTTTCAGTAAAGCTAGGAGCAAAGCCAGTGTCCAGAGTTTCCTTTCCATGCTGGACCTGGTTCCAGTTCAGCATCAGGCTGGCTGCAGTCCATTAGTCTATTGTGTCCGGGGGGCCACAAGGCTATGGGCCACACGGGAGAATGCCAGGAAGCCAAGCGTGAGCCATGAGCCCAGTGTGAGCCATGAGCCAAGTGTGCCAAGAGGAACCAAGAGCACAAGAGCGAGAACTCCTTCAGTTAGGGGGTTAAGCATCTCAAATCTTCGCCTGCTTGTAGCGGCCATGCCCATTGTGAGGCACAGTGACCTCTGTTTCCAGCTGTGACTGACAGGAAGCACCTTCCCTGTCACTCAACTTTACCGGGCATGTGTCTATCTTCCCTTTTTCCAGTCTCCTTGCCCCAATGTTTTGCAGGAAACATGTCTATTACATTGGTCCTTTCCTCTTACTAATAACTAGTTAATTACAATGGTATCAGTAGGAAGAGGAAGAAAATGGAGGTTGGTCTAGACCAGTGGTTGGCAAACTGCGGCTCATGAGCCACATGCGGCTTTTTAGCCCCTTGAGTGTGGCTCTTCCACAAAATACCACGGCTGTGTGAGTCTATTTTGAAGAAGTGGCATTAGAAGAAGTTTAAGTTTAAAATATTTGGCTTTAAAAAAATTTCACTCGTACTGTTGATATTTTGCTCTGTTGATGAGTTTGCCAACCACTGGTCTAGACTAATCATCTGCACAGAGGACTATGCCATCCTAGAGTAGAATAGCAGGAGATGGCACCTACTTTCTTCTTCCCTTTCTTGCTTCCCAAAGTGGGGTCCACTTGGAACCCAAGAGGTGATAAGGAAGGGGATCAGTATATGCCACTTTGGCATAAGGATTATTTTGAGATGAAGGCAATTGTAAAAGAAGCCTGCTAGGAGCTTCTTTTAAGCACCAACTCATGGGAGTAAGGCCTAATTTCCTCTTTAGAGCAGATCTTCCCCTGTGTTATATAATTGGAAGGAAGAATGAGAATAAAACCAACCCCAAATTCCTTATGGGGGAGTTTTATATCCCTAAAAGAAACAGTGTGCTAATACTTGTATAGACAAACAACACACATTTTCTTTGCTCTAGCTCGTTCTCATTGAAGCACATTTATCTTTCCTAAAGAAAGCTACTTGTTCTTTTCATGAAGCCTTTTCTACTCCCATTCTTTTCCTTTACTAAGTTAGATATATACGCCTCTAATTCCAATCACGGAAGGAGCCAGCTACTTTTATTGTTGGGTCCTAACTTCAAATAATTGAATCTCTTTCTCTGGTTAGTGTCTCAGGGCAGTTTACTTTGCACATCCCATCACTGAATCTAAGTGAGTAGAGGAAAAGTTTTTCTTCTCCTACATTAACTTTCTACCTTCATCACATTATCACATAATACACACCAATTTCTCCACATTTCTCTTGAATCACTGTATGGATGTAATAAATGCTCTTTGTATGTAATCACTATGTGCCCTAGGTAGGTAATTAAAAAATGAAACTAGACCACCAATTTACACCATACACAAAATAAACTCCAAATGGATACAGGACTTAAACATAACACAGGAAACCATAAAAATACTATCGGAATCCACAGGCAGCACAATCTCAGACATATGCCAAAGGAACTTCTTCACTGATACTGCTCCTAGGGCAATGGAAGCTAAAGAAAAAATAAACAAATGGGACTACATCAAAATAAAAAGCTTTTGCACAGCAAAAGAAACCTTCAATAAAACAACAAGAAAGCCCACTGTATGGGAGAACATATTTGCAAATGTTATCATTGATAAAGCTTTAATCTCCAACATCTACAGGCAACTTATACAATTTAATAAAAAGAAGATAAATGATCCAATAAAAAATGGGCAACTGACCTAAATAGAATCTTTTCAAAAGAAGACAGAAAAAAGGCCAAGAGACACATGAAAACACGCTCAAAGTCGCTAATTATCCGAGAGATGCAAATCAAAATGACAATGCCATACTATCTCACACCTGTCAGAATGGAAATCATCAACAAATCAACAAATGACAAGTGTTGGCGAGGATGAGGAGAAAAACGAACTCTTATGCATTGCTGGTGGGAAAGCAGACTGGTGCAGCCACTGTGGAGAACAGTATAGAGTTTCCTCAAAAAAAACTAAAAACGGAACTCCCATTTGATCTAGCAATTCCACTCCTAGGAATATATCCTAAGAAACTAGAAAAAACCAATCAGAAAGGATATATGCACCCCTATGTTTATAGCAGCACAATTTACAATAGCTACAATTTGGAAACAGCCTAAGTGCCCATCAGCAGATGAGTGGATCAGAAAACAATGGTACATCTACACAATGGAATCCTATACTGCCATTAAAAAGAAGAAATTCTTACCATTTGCAGCAACCTGGATGGAACTGGAGAGCATCATGCTAAGTGAAATAAGCCAGTCAATGAAAGAAAAATACCACATGATCTCACTCATTTATGGATAATAAAGAACATTATAAACTGATGAACAAAAAGATAGATACAGAGGCAGTAAAGCATCAAACAGACTGTCAAAACAGTGGGAAGGTTAGGGAGAGGTGAGGTAGGTAAGAGATCAACCGAAGGACTTGAATGCATGCATATAAGCATAACCGGTGGAAATAAGACACTCGGGGGTTAGGGCATGCATGGGAATGGTAGGGGGGCAATGGGAAGATATATACACATGTAATACATTAATAAAAATATAGGGGGAAAAAAGCACAGTGTAAGAAAAAATCTTTGGTGAAGGATTGCTGCGGGTGAAATCTGAAAAGGAGTGAGGGAAGCTGGATATGAAAGGGGAGGAAGCTCTGCAAAGATGTGGATTCTGCTGAAGTCTGGCCTTCGCTTGATTCCACATGGAGCTGCAGACCATGGCATTACATGCTGGTCCTGCCTTGAAACAAGGGAGCTAGTTTTTTTTGTTATTTGTTTGTTTTTAATATTACATAGCAGTCAGTCATTGGCTCGGGGCTACCCCTGGGAGGGGTGCATTTCTAGGGAGGTGGCTCCAGTTAGGCTCACATAGGCAGTTCTCATGAGCAGGGTACATCTGTGAGCTGCTAGGAGCCAAGCTCAGAACAGTTGGGGGATTGAGGGAATCTTGCTATGACAACAGCAACATCTGCTACACGATGCAAAATAGCCATCTTGTCTGGTAAACTGTTTATGACCGGGACTTCCCAGGACCGATTACAGATATCCTAGATCTTTGTGTGAAGAGAATTATTAAAGGTATAGGGCCAAGGTCAACAAACATTTGTTGTCAAGGGCCAGATAATAAATGTTTTAGATTTGGTGAACCAGAGGATCTTTAATGCAACTGCTCAACTCTGATTGCTGTTGAAGCCTAAAAATAGCCATAGGCAATATGTAAACAAATGGGCAATATTCTGTTCCAATAAAACTTTATTTACAAAATAGGCAGGTGTCCCAATTTGACCTGCAGGCTATAGTTTGCTGACTCCTGATATGGGGGATAAAGTAGAGAGGAATAATCAGTATTCTCTCTGTCACTTCCTATAGAATAGTGTTTTATAATTATTTCACTGGCCCTATCACTATTTTTATTCAACGTCTGATGTACTTCTAAAACGTTATGAGATTCAGGGAAAAAGTTTTACAGAATAAATATAACTGCAAAGGGAAGTCCTGTTTTCTTACATCAAGTTGACCCATGAGTGACACATGCTTTCTGATTTCCTCGTCTCCCCTTTCTTGCTCAGCAGAGATAGATGGAATAAAGATTTATAAATAGATCGCCATGTAGAGATGGAATGGATGTTGTGGAGGAATTAGAAGGCATGGGAACTCTATTGGAAAATCTGACATCTCAATGGATCCTATTTGCTGTAACCAAGGCTTAGCAGAGTGGCAATGAGATGATCTGAGATTGCACCTTCACCTGGCCACCCCCCTGGATCACCTTTTGCCTCCATTCCTCACTGAATGCCTCACTGAGTTTCCAGCTCCACTGGGTGTAAGTCAAAACAACTTTCCCTTGTTTCATTTACCTTCCATTATAGGCTGAAGACAAGCCTTGAATTGGGGGGTTGATTTAAAACAGAGCTGTCTCTCTCTATTTGTCAGGCAGGGGGAAAAAAATGGGAGCAGAAATTACTCTTGTCTCCAAAGTGCCTGTGGAGTTGGCCCCTGTTCCGGAGAAGAAGCTGGAAAGACCAGCGCTGCCGATGTGGATTCATTTGAGGATGTACGCTCCTCAGAGGCAGGCCATCCATCACTACTCACTCGCTGGGCTTTGGCTGCTCAGGCGACTACAGAATGTCCAGGATGGACACGCCACTCCGCAGCAGCCCGGGGAAACAAATGGCACCCCATTGGTAGATGGAATGGATCGGCCATCGGAAGAAATCTGTTTTATGGAATCATTTAGCTTCCCGAACCGCCTCATGTTACAGATAAATGAAGTCCTACAGCAAAGAAGCCAGGCCTGCTTTTAAGTTATTCCAGAAGCAGAGCCATTTGTTGCCAGAAAAAAGGTTCAGCTTCATGATAACGGGATCACTGGACTGTGACCGGATGAGTATCCTTTGCTTTTCAGCTGAAATCTCAAAGTCTCATGATGGCTGTAAACAACTCAGTCTCCCGCCACTTTCTTCCTCATCCGTATGCTCCACGCAGAGTGGCTTTCTCTTTGTCCCTCAAATGTTTCAGGTGGAGAACCATTCCAGGAACTTTACATGTGCTGTCCCCCTGCCAGGAATACCTCTGACCCATGTCTTCACAAGACTGCTTCTTTGTGATCACCGATTCAGCTCAAATGTCACTTTCCGTGGGAGTTTTATGCTGACAACTCCCAAGGAAGGGGCTCCACGCCTCTCTTTGTTGACAGTATCCTGAGATTATCTTGCTCACACTTTTCACAGCGAGGACTCTTACTGAGCTGTTTGCTTGTTCATTGTTGGGGTCTCGCTTCTAAAATCTAAGTTTCAGGACAGTGCTGTTCTTTTCTCTCTGTGTCTTCAGCTTCAGATAATGCCTGGCACAAGGTGATGCTTCACTAGTATTTTCCAAAAGAATGAATTAAAGAATGAATGAGACGATCTGGATCATGTTCAAACGTAATCCCGTCAAGTAGGAAATTTTCATATTTTTTCCTGGGTCTCAGTTTTCTTAAAATGAATGGAATAAGAATCTTAAAGAATTCGTATACATGTATTTTTATGACTCTGGGATTTTCCTTTTCACTGACTTCAGATTTTGTTAGCTATACAAAAAAATCATAATCTTGGAATTGGGAATTAGTACTCTGTGTCTTTCTCAGGCTATGTCATCACAAGGTCAAAAATAACTAAATGATTTCATCAGATCTGTTATCTGACAGCACAAAAAAGTTTATTTTAGGGTTATATTGACATCATTTAAATAAACAGTTAAAGGCGAGATTAAACTAGAGTAGTTGACCTTAGAATCCTAAGATATGAGATGCAAATATTACTTTTCCAATTGTCAGATTATTTTTCATTGAGAAGTGAGTTTTAGTGAGAACAGTAAATATGATATGTTCACTAGAATTTACATCACTAACATTTAAGAAATCACTTGCTTTGACTTCGATTTTTTTGTTTCTGAAAATGATAGACAATCTCTCCCAACACAAACCCCCCCACACAACATCAGCCTGTCATTTATCTTGGAAATTACACTTTATCAGCAGGATATTCCTTTTCCCAGAAGACTTTAGCAGCCTTGCCCAATTGCTGATTTTTGTGCTGAGATTATATGCAGAATGTTGGTGGTTAATAGTATTTGGTTAACTCCATGCACATAGCAGTGTGTATAATTTATAATTAGAAATCAAAGGAAAAGTTTCTATTAAGTATATTTCCATTTTGCTCACTGACATTTATGAAGTGTCTACCTATTACCAGTGCTCTGGGAAATGTAGACTAGAAAGTAGACAACATGGACTCTGGTATGAATTTATGTTCCATATTACATGTCACACACATGAAATAGCTACTGTTTACCAGGCATCAGTTGGATATTTTCCTTTTAATTATGCAGTTTGTTCCTCAAAAACATCATGCTTTGGAGAAGGTGTCATTGCCCAAATTGGAAGATGGGAAAACAGATTTTCCCAGGATTAAATTTATGTCAAAACAAGTACTTAAAACTAGTTTTCTGATTTCCAAATTCAGTATGCACTGCAGAAAGATAAATGAAAAATAGCATTAATGAAATGACTATAGGAGCCAAACTGGAACTGGTGTGAGTTCCGGTCCAAAGAGCAGCAGGCTGGAGACCCGCAGAAAATGAGGTTTCAGTTCAAGTTGAAAGCAGGAAAACGACCTATGCTTCAGGTTCTGTGTCTCAGGTTCAAGGTAGGAGGAGTTTCCTTTTATTTATCGGTCACCATTTTTTCTATTCTGGCCCTTATTGACTAAATGAAACCCACCTACATTAGGGAAGGCAATCCATTTACTAAGTCTACTGATGCAAAGGTTCATTTCAATCAGGAACACCCTTATAGACATACCTAAAATAACGCCCTACCCTCTCTTGACATGTATTAGTAACAATCCTATCCAATAAAGAGGGAATATGCAAATTGACCATCACACCATCACAAAGATGACTGTGCCCAGTCCCTTCAGCCCGGCCAGAGTCCCCTAGTCCTTTCAGTCCTGCCGGATGGGTGGGGGGAGGAGGCAGCAGGCGCACAGTGTGACGGGACCCACCCTCAGGCCCCCAGCCACCCAGGGCCACCCAAAACTCAGATTACCAGCTGCCCAGCCACCCAGGATGGGCCAAGGCTTGCGCTGTCAGCAGTGACAGCAGAGGTGTGATGGGGGTGTCACCTTCCCTTGATCACTGGGTCACCTCCTGCCCCTGAGGGCTCCCAGACTATGAGAAAGAGCAGGCTGGGCTGAGGGACCTCCCTTCCAGTGCATGAATGTTCATGTTCATGCACTGGGCCTCTAGTAAGTCATAATTGCTTCTTCATTAAAATTCTTTTGTCAAGATTTTTTTTCTTTTCTTTCTTTCTTTTTCTTTTCTTTTTTTTTTTTTTAGTTTAGGCAGATGTTTACTTTTAATTTTTTTTACACTGCCCTGTATACATTCTCTTTTTGTACCAGTTCCTAATGTATTTTTAAGGAGCTACCTGTTTTCAATTGCTTATTCTTGAGGGGACTATACATCAAGGAGCCTTACTTTTCACTACCTGAAGATCAGATGTGACCCAAGCTCATCTCAAAGACTTTCTGGGACTGTCAATCTTGAGTTTGAGTGACACAAGAAGGAAAAACGGGTGCAATTATTTCAGTGGCAAAGACTCTGAGTACTTTCTGCTGCTTACATACCTGAAACTGCCAGATTGTAAGTCTGTTTCTTTATTTTTCTCATCAACATCCTTCTAATACATTTTCCTTTTGCTTAGTTAGCTACACCTGTTTTCATTGCTTAAGATGAAAGTACCCCATCAGATTCAGAAGCATTATACGATTTCCCTCCCTTCTGTGTCTAATCTCAGTGGGGATGAACATCAACTCTTAGATTTGTCACTGGGGTGGATTTCCCAAAAGATTAAATATTCATCTGAAGCTTGGACTACCACTGAGAATTCTGTAACAAAGTTATTTTTTTCATGTGCTTTCATATTTTTCCATCGTTGGATTTGACTGCCTTTGCCTCGTGTGGTCCCCACATCCTGAGACTGGGACTACAGCCATTATTTTTACTTAATCTTAAAATCTTCTTATAATACTTTTCAAGTGGGATTCCCGGAGCTATTCAATCTTGTATATTGTCTGCTTTAACAAGGAGTAAAATGGCTGATTATGCAGCACTTTTTCTACCACCTTAGTAAAGTTTCTGTACAGTAAGGCTGCATGACCAAACCTCTCTATCCCCGACAAAGAAGCAGAGACCACAGACTGAGGGACTAGATGGAGACTCAAACAACACAGACGAGGAGGCAGGAGCAGAACCCAGAGTTTTCTCCTTCGTGAACTTCAACAACCTGGATTGTACTGTTGATCTTCCTCCCTTTCTCTTTTCCCCTCAAACCTGCACTGCTCATAGAATGCTCTGGTGTGTCTCCAACTCAGACACTAGCATTGGTGCACTCGGTCCAGTCAGAAACTTGGGCCAGGAACCAGCAACAACATCTGCTTCACAAAGCCCATCACTCCTGCCATTTCTTCCATTGTTCTGCTTTGCCTTGGCTGAGGAAAGCGTTCCCTTTGACATTTTCATTTGGCTCCTTTAGAGCCTTTCAAATACATGACATCCGGGTTCTTTCCTAGAGCTATCAAGTGGGTCTGGCCATTGCTGCATCTCTGTCTGAATTCAGTGCATCGTGCCTCTCTCCCCTCACTTTCTTTGGCTTAAATTTTAGCAGTGTCACACTCAGCACAGTCTCATCCTTACTTTTCTTTTATCTGCATAGAGTGTATCATGAGTAAACCTTCCGCTCTTACAATCACACCAGCAAACATTTAATGCTGGTTTTTATAACCTGGACACACGTGGTTGTTCCTCTCACATTTCATGTCTCAGTGCTTGTTGTAAAGTTCTTTCCTGTGTTACAACTGCATTTCAAACACTTAATCCCTGTTTCCACCAGGACGTCACGTATTGCTAAGGTCAGAATTTTCTCTTCTGTGAAACTGAGCAGTTTTACTCCTTAAGATATATGATGTGCTTAGGGTTCAAGTTGGGAAAACTTCAAGTAATTTGCCTTCCTTCTTATGGCATTTAAATATGTTCACAGGTCTACAGGAATAGTTCACAGATTTTTCTGATCCCTATAGCAAAATGAACGAAAAGTCTATGCTTCACTGTACCCTTCCTTCCCACCCTTGGCTCATATCAACAGCGTCTACAACATATTTATCTGTTCAGAGTATACATTTTTCTGTTGTCACTTTCAGAGATACATTTGACATTTCAAGTCAAACATATGAAGCACTTTCATATAAGGGTTTTCAACAAACTGTCTTAATTCAGCATAACTTTGATCTTTATAACCTCAAGACAGGAATGAGTGCCTTCTCAGCCTCCTCACATTTCTAGTCTTGGAATGAAGTTGAAAAAGCACTGTTTTGTTTTTTTTTGAGAGGTCAGAGGATGTCCACATTTCCCAAATTTATCTAATTCCTCGTGGGCTTCCACTCCAAGATTATGATAATCCCATCTTCTCTTTTCCAATGTTAACTCTTCCTTTTTCTCTGACCCTTTGACTCACAGTCCTTTGATTATTTATTTGATTTTTCTCTCTTATCTAACACTAAAGTCCAGCTTCCCTGTGACTGCCTACTAAGTGCTCAGGTGCTCCTTGTCAGAAAACCCATTTCTCTCAACTGTATTCATGCCCCTGATCTCATTTTCCACTCACCATCCAAAGTTATACGTTCTGTTTCATCACCTCCTCTTCATCCCTGAATAGTTTACAGTAGACTTCAGCTGTCATTGCTCTTCTTCTTTAGTTGAATCTGCCAAAAAAGTGGGGGTAATATGTAAAGTTAGAACCAATGTAGGAAAGGGCATATCAGAGAGAGCAAAAGGCAAGAATAGGAGCCTCGAGGAAGGACTAATATGATCTTTTTTTTTTTTGTCAGAGTCAAGTGCAATGGTAGGTTTTTCAGATATGAAAACAAGCTTCGTTGGTAGGAGGCTTTTACCTTGTAAACTAAAGAAAATTGAAAGCAAAGCAACACCTTGACTTGCTACACAGAAAAATGGACAAGAAAGCCCTATGTCTTCTCTGTCACCACTTTTCTCAGGATTTTTCCATTGCCTAAGTGATGATCATAATCTTGATCTACAGGCTCTGTGAACCCAGTTGTAACATCTTTTGGCAAACTCTTGTTTTATCCAGAAGCCCTAGTCACTGTTTGTAAAGTTCTCTGGCTTATTGATCCTGGTGTATAGTCCATTAATAGCTTTATAGATGTGATTGCCTTTCAGCAATACACAGTCTGAGTGAGTGTTATCTGTTTATCGGACACTTGTAGATGGAGTCTGACACCATTTTGGGACACAAAAATAGGTTGTGAGTGAAAAGTAAAATTTGAAGGGTAAAATCGAGAAAGGCCATGTTGACAAGTGGTTCTGGTTAAGTCAGATGATCATTTAACAGTCATTCCTCTCTCTTTAGTATCTTAGAATGTTCCAGTTGAAATTCTGGGTTCCCAGGTGAGCATAGAGGCATCAGGTCATAGCATCTGCAGGCATTTACTCATGCTGTCATATATTGCCTTTCCTCTTTTCTCCTACTCCATGAGATAATTCATGTGGGAGGACCCCTCACATCAGATGACAAATAAGCCTAGATCTGGGGAAAGAATAGTTTTAATGACTAAGAACATGCACTTTCAGGCAAGATTGCCCAAACCAAAACCCAGCCCTTCATTTAGAGTTATATAACCTTGATCAAATTACTTAACTCTGTGTCTCACCTTCTTCATTGGTACAACAATGATAAAGACAGTGATTTTCTTATATTGTTGTGTGAAGGTTAGGGTAATTAACACATACATAATGTTTAGAACCGGGTTGTGACATGGTAATTTCAAACTATTGTAATTTTAAATTATCATTATAATTATGGTTCAGTTTTATAAGATATTAAGAGCTCCTAAGTAAAATTTTAGGACAATGGGCAACGTTCATTGTGGCACATTGCCATTTGATCCCATTCTATACTGGGAGAAGAAGTTTCGTATGGCATATATATCATGAGAAAAATGCTGTAGACCCATGAAGTAGGCATGAAGTGCCCTAATGCCTGTTTTTCATATGCCATGTCATTCACTTACTCCAGCAAAGCCACTAAGCCACATACATGTTGATCTTCTTTTAAATTATTCCAGCACCTAGAGGGGCATATGAACTGTTAATGGAGCTATGATACTGATAATAAAGTATTCACAGACCAAGTCAGGGCTCAAACTTTAATCTGCAGTGATGGCAACTATAGTTAATATTTGAAGATTTATTATTATTATTATTGGTATAGTGGTAACAACTTAGAGGATATTTGACTATATAATTCTGGGGAAAACCTGGTCATGTCAGTTCCAAAGAGTTTTGAGGCCATCTTCTTATTTTTCTCCTTCCATGAATAAATTTCCATTTACAGAACAAGCTCTTGATGTAAATTTTCTGTACCTGAACTTTTGGATTATTTATATTACATGTCTCATAAAAATTTATTCGACACCTCTCTTTCCCTTCCTGCCCTCTGCTCACAGCTTACTTTCATCTTTCCTTTGGATGGAAAAATTTGGGAGGCTGCTAACTTTGCATATTGCTCTGTATCTCAGTAGGTAATGCGGGCACCGGTGGGAGGCTTGAGGTCTGCTCAGCTGAGTCTTTGTGGCACAGACGTTCCAATGTGCAATTTGTGGCTACCACAGTTTTGTAGGTAGAAAGAGAGTCTCCCAACATTTCTGGCTCTCCTGCTTCTAGACAGAGCTGGAAACATGGCAGAGGCAACTTTCCTGGTGGAATTCCCAAACTTTGCACTCTGGCTAGTGGCTCGTAGTTGCAGCTTAATACTTTGAAGGCAGCAGGAAGGTCTGTCCACCAACTGTAACTTTCCTCTTAGTTATTACAGTGGTGCCAAGGATTACCAATGTAGTCTAGACTAATCCAGGGGGCTAATTAAATGCTATCAACGTTCCTTGTCCTGTGGCTTATGTCAAAAGTGCATGATATTGAAGCACCCTTGAGAACACTGGTTTTCAAAGCTGAAGGCAGTGAGCTGACGTCTCTGACATCTGGACTCCACAAAAAGGTTTAGTGTGAGGTAACAGACAGTGGTGTGGCCTCTCAAAACATTGAGCCAGATCAAATGTAGTTTTGTTGGGAGAGAAATAATGACTGGAACAGATGTCATCTGAAAATGACTGTCTGCACAATACTCAGCCCCATTCCTGAGAGAGAGAGAGGGTACACATTCTCTCTTTGGATGATAATCCTGCTTTTTTTTTTTTCTAATCAGGTTTTGGTTTGTATTTGGAGGGAGGAAGATGATATTGTAGAATTAGAACTTGGAGGCTTTTGAGAACTAAAGGTGAACTAAATGTTAGAAGTTTGTTATGAATCTCCCATAAAGAACGATTCAAATAATTTATCTAAATACTCTGCCCTCAAGAAGGTAGAACGTAACTTCCTCTTCCTCAACTGTGAGCTGCACAGGGTAACGTCCTTCCAAGGAGCACCTTATGCGAAGGGGGAAGTAATGTACCTTATACTAGGGAAACCTAATTCCTTCAGCAAAGGAATCAAGGTCAACATCAACAGTCATAAATCATGTTGATGGCAGATACCCTTGTTCTGATATGATGAAAATGACACTTCACCCCTGTGATCTTTCCAAACCTCATTTCTCCAGTCTAATCATGAGAAAAATATCTGACAAATTCCAGTAAAGAGGTACCTACAAAACACCTGACTAGTACTCCTCAAATCTGTCAAAGTCTTCAAAAACAAGAGAAATATGAGAAACTGTCACAGACAAGGAGAGCTTCAGAAGACATAAAAACTACGTGTAATATTAAATCCTGGGACAGCAAAAGTCATTAGGTAAAAAACTAAGAAAACCTCAGCAACAGACTTTAGTTAATTTAAAAAAGTCATTTTCTTATATTTCAGCTGATTTAATTCTCACAATGAAACCATGCTTCCTTTAAGGGACAGAATATGGCTGGGAGCGTAATATTCTAAATCTCTGCTTTTAGAGGTAAAGTGACTTGCTCAATGTCACATATCTCATGAGTGACTGAGCTGAGATGTAAGCCTAAAATGAATGCTGACAATATAGAACAGATTTGCCGTAATCTGACAATGATTTACGTGTTATTTTTTCTTTGCTTCTGTAGTGAATTATCATAATGTTAGCAGCTTAAAACAACACCTACTTATATCACTGTTCTGAATATCAGTAGACCTGGTACAATGCTCCTCAGTTGGATCCTTTGCTTAGGGCAATGGTTCTCAACCTTTCTAATGCTGAGACCCTTTAATACAGTTCCTCATGTTGTGGTGATCCCCAACCATAAAATTATTTTCGTTGCTACTTCATAACTGTAATTTTGCTACTGTTATGAATCGTAATATAAATATCTGTGTTTTCCGATGGTCTTAAGTGACCCTGCTAGCGGTTACTGGTTTAGAGTCTTATAAGACTGAAATCAACACATAGGCTTTTTTTTTTGGTCTCTGGGGATTAATCTGCTTTTAAGATTATTCAGGTTGTCTGCACAATTTAGTTCCTTGTTATAGGATTAAGATCCCCATTTCTTTTTTGGTTATAGGTCCAAGGCCTCTCTCAGCTCCTGCATTTCTGCATTTCTTGTCACATTGTCCTATTCATCCTAAAACCAGCATGTCATGTCTTCCTCATGTTTGGAATCCAATTGACTTCTTTGGACTTCAGCTGAAAGTGAGTTTTGATTTTGAGTTTTCTTCTGATTACACTGGGCTCACTGGATAACTGGTGAATAATCTGCTGGTATGGAATGGAGCGTCAGGTCTCCATCTCAGTTCTTTCTATCACAACACAACACCTTTGCTGAAGAATTGGATGACTTCTGGGCAGCTATGCAGGAAAATTAACTTACAGATTAATTTTTTACACACTCAGATTCTATCTCCAGACAAATCTATACTTTCTCTCTTTTAGATGAGTAACTTTTTAGTTTAAAATTTCTAAATGTAGAATTTATTTCCCAATCCTTTCATAAATTTGCCCCCAAATAACCATAAATAAATTGCTTACAATTTCTTTCTTGATTTTCTGTTTCCCCATCTGATATGACTTTTTCACACTCCTGTTCCTTGGAGTACACAAAGGCTATGTCTGTTGTGTTCACCTAGAGTTCCATGTAGTGAACGCAGAAGGCAGCCAGTCTTTGCGGACTGAATGAATAAATGAATGAGCAGCACCTTAGAATTGAGAAAATGAAGTATTTTGAGAGACTAAGGAGAAGACCTCACTTACGCTCACCTCCTCTCTGCCTCCTCCCAGAAGGAGAAGCCCCTTAATAGGGTTTTTGGGTTCCATGACCCTCAGTGGGGCACTTTGCAGGGATGTTACTGTACACTGAAAGTTACAGTCTGGCCATGGGGCTCTTTTTCTGATGATTGGGGTGTTCTTTCTTTTCCCTGAGGTAGAATTTGTACACCAACACAGCAATAATATTCCTGTAACCAGCTTTCCAGCATTCTCTTCTCTGGGGTTTCATTCTTCCCTGGAGCAGGGCTGAACATGGTAACCTTTAGGTATGAGCTTAAGGCGAGAAAGGGAGCTGTTAAAGGAACATGGGCTTTAACGGTTAGACTACCTGAGGATGCACACAGACTCTGTGCCTGACTAGCTGTGTGAACTTGGCAAAGTGAGTTACTCTCTCTCTGCTCCATTTCCTCATCCTTCAGGTGTTGATAACAATAGTGTTTCACAGGTGGACATGAGATTCTGCCTGTAATGCATTTTGCAAGATGCCTGACATCTCCCTTCTAGCCACTTGGCTCAGACCCTCACTTTCTTCATACATTTATTTAGGTCTCATCTTCTCAATGAGGTTTCCCAGGGCATCCTACCCGCTTCCATATCCCGCTCTTTGCCATGGTCTGGTTGCCTTTGTTTTTCTTCATTCTGTGGCCTTTGTTTAAATATTACTATATGACACATTACACTCATTTTGTAGTGCAGGTTATATTTTGGGGAAGATGAAAAGATATTTTCCCTTTCAGAGATTAAACACAAAAAAACTTCTCTGAGATAAATACAGCCCTATGGCATCATAGTCAAAGCTTCTACTGAGCTTTAATTTAGATGTCAAATCACCCCCGCCTAGTAAATAAATACCAGATATATATCTGGTGACTTTGTAATGTCTTTTATTGTTTTCTTCAAGTTCAGCTCCTCTGATTTTAACTATGGTCACCACTCAGTGCAGACTATACCCATGTTATATTTATATTGATAGAGGAGTAGTCTCAGGTTCTATTATTTGGATTAATGGTGTTAGCAAGTACTCCCTGTAGTCTTGGCCTGTCATTTCGGGGGGACTGTTTGGGACCAGAGATTCAGTGGCTTTTTTTTTTTTTACTGAAGAGTCCTATATGTAAATTCTTCTAGAGTAGAGGCTCGACTTACTTGGTATTCTTCCTGTAGGGTTGTGAATCCCTTTCTTCTATAATTCCTTTTATTGATAGGTAAACACAGGAAATCCTTCCTCATTTCTATATTCCCATCCCACTAATGCAACAGCATCTGCCCCTATTTTGCCTATTAGTATGCCATTTAGAAACCTATTGCCCACACTCCTTCCCTCTGGCCATAATAACCAAAACTAAACCTTTCTCTCATATTACTCGGGTCCTGGTAACTCTTGCCAAGACTAAGTCTTATTTAATTTGCACACACTGCATGCACATTATTGTAGCTTCTACTGAGCTTTAATTAAATCTACGGGCCACCCTCAGATGCAAATAAATACCAGATACATATCTGGTAACTTTCTTTTATAATCCCTTGGTGTTTCCCAAAACACTGGGGACCGAGTCTGGGTGTGCTGTATTTCTTGCAACTTCCAGATCAACATTCTTTGTACTTCTCAAGCGACAGTTCATTTTATAGAGATTTTCCCAATCTTCCTGACAAACTTGTGATCTCTGCCTTAAGTTTAATGTCTTCATTCAAAATTATGCCCCTCCCTTTTTTGACACTCTCACTATCCACTATACCTCGCTCTTTGCTCATTTTAGTCATCTCTAGTGTTTTATTTTATTTATTAATTATTTTTTCCCTTTATTGTCCTCCCCACCCCCTCCCCCGTACATGCCCTCATCCATCCCACTTCCCCCACCTTCCCCCATTGCCCTGTATCTACTGGCTATCCCCCCACACACATGCATACAAGTCTTTCGATTGATCTCCTATAGGCCCCTCCTCCCCAACTTCTCCTGCCTTCCCACTGTAGAGGCAAAGAAGCAATGAACATCTCTAGTGTTTTAAAATGTAGGCTTTATTATTAATCAAGTAAGGCAAGGCTATCAGATCAGGAGACAACTGCCATCGGAAAGATAGTTACTCCTAGTTTCCAAGAGAAGGGGGCATGCCACACCAGATAGGGCCACACTGGGAAGCTTTGGGGTTAGTCAGCGGGCAAAGGGAGGCAGAGGAAAACATTTTATTGTGGTTTCCATGGGAGAGAATGGGCAAAGCAAAGTAAGCAGTTTCAGATTGGCTAATCTGAATAATTACCCTGGGCTTTAGAGTGTACAGGCTTTCCTGAATTGTCTAGTACCTGGCTTTGGAATGATGAAGGCAGGTGGATAATGACCTGGTGCATAAAATCCTGTTAAGGGCAGTAGTTAGATATATGAGCTTTGGATCTGTTGGTTTGCCGATGAAAGAAGCACTTGCAGGGGGGTCCTTTACTAATTCTAGGAATTGTCCAGCCCTGGATTTGTTTCAAAGATTAACAAGGCCCCAGATGTGGAAGCATCAGAAAATAAACAGGCATGTTTAATAAATCTAACTTCTAGATTCTCTCCAGATCTCTTAATGGTTAGATATCAGTCTTTTTTCCCACTTAAGTAGTTCCTTCCTGCCAGGGTGTTATTTGCATCTAGAAGGGTTCAGGAATCTGGAAAAGGGGTTGCAAGCAAATTAATAAAGAGAGTAGACATGAAATATAAATTTGGAAGGCATTTTTTTGGGGGGAGCCAGGGAGGCTTAGCTTTAGGAACTGAGTTCTCTGAATCTCTGGACCCCTACCTTTTTATTAACACATTTTTCCCTGTAGCAAAGCAGATATAAATATCAAAGGTATGGTTTGGTAAACAGTAAGATTATTGTTGTTTTGATTTGCATCTCTTGGATAATTAGTGACTTTGAACATGTTTTCATGTGTCTCTTGGCCTTCCTTCTGTTGTCTTTCGAAAAGGTTCTATTTAGGTCCGTTGCCTATTTTTTTTATTGGATTGTTTATCTTCCTTTTATTAAGTTGTATCACAACAAATATTTTTGTGGCTCAGCCAATATAAGGGTATGTAAGAAATATTTTAATAAAAATTTCATAACTTAATTTTTACAATACCCTATTATACATAATGCTATCAAATAAAGAGGTAATATGCAAATTGACTGTTACTCCAACACACAAGATGGCTTTCCCCATGTGTCAAAGATGACTGCCCTCATATGGACACAAGATGGCTGCCACAAGATGGCTGGCAGGGGATGGCAGTTGTGGGCAATCAGGCCAACAGGGGAGGGCAATTGGGGGTGACCAGGCCTGCAGGGGAGGACAATTAGGGACAATCAAGTCAGCAGGAGAGAAGTTAGGCATCAATCAGGCTGGTAGGGGAATGCTTAAGGGTAATCAAGCTGGCAGGCAGAAGTTGTTAGGGGCAATCAGGTAGGTAGGCAGGTGAGCAGTTGGGAGCCAGCAGTCCTGGATTGTGATAGGGATGTGCGACTGCCCATTTAGGCCTGATCCCACTGGGATCCCACATTGAAGAGGATGCAGGCTGGGCTGAGGGACACACCCTCCTTGCACAAATTTCGTGCACCAGGCCTCTAGTCATAATAATAAAAGACCAAAAGGTATCACAACCAAAACCACCAAATGACCAGTCACCATGAGGTGCATGGAGCACCCCTCAGGCCCTCCCCATGGTCCACAGGCTGTGATAACTGCAAAGCAGGCAGCTGATGAGTGGGCAGGGCAGCAGGTGGGTGGGCTGGCTGTGAGTGCAGTAGAGAAATGGGTGGACAGGCAGGGCATGGCGTGGCAGGCATGGCTTCGAGCATGGCAGGCGGGTGAGTGGGACGCTGAGCTCGGCAGGGTGGTCGGCAGGTGGTCAGAGCGACAGGTGGGTGGGTGGGGCTGCACAATAGTGCACTGGGCCTCTAGTTATTAATAAGGAACTACAACATTCATAATGACTGATTACTATAATTGTGTTACATTCATTTCCCTTACTTGCCTTACACCCTGGCATACCATTTCTCTCCACTAATACTAGCAGCAAATATTTTAACAGCTGATTGCTACATCATTAGTCTTGGACTGACTTGTTTGGTGTATGCAATATGAAATATTTTGCTTTTAGAGAACAAAAAAATAGCTTTATTTGCATTATCCTTATTAATTTGTGCTGTTATTCAGTATCTGGTAAGTTAATGTTCAAGAAAAAATATTAATTTTTATTAAAATGTTTTAGTATTTTATGTTAATGATTACTCATTTATTTTTGCCCTTTGTATTCACTCTGTCTTTATTGAAATAAACTTATGTTTTTATGAAAATTGAAGCTTTTGTTTTTTTGCAGCCCACAGAAACTTAAACCTTGATTATTTGGCCCATGTTAGTTAGCCTTTGAGTTTGACATGCTTGCCCTAGAAGATCCAGGAGAGGGTTTGGTTAAGGGGAAGGCCCAGTACAAGCCCGGAAAATCCCGGGAAGAAGGCTGGACAGTTTGAATGACAGCCTGCTTATTCCTAAAAACCAAAAAATTATATGGAGAATGAACACAGACTTTAGGGCAGTTGCTTCTAGAACCTGCCTGTTCTATCTACGCATGTAGCATATTATTTCTTTTCACCCTAATAAATCTTACCATTACCCTTAAATTTCCCCCACACATGTGCCCTTTGAAAATCCTTTCTTGCTGCACTGCCAGGACCCATTTTCTCCAGCAACACGTAAACTCCCAAGAGGAAGCTCCACATGAGATAGGACGTGCTTCACACTCCCTTTGGATCTTGTTCTCCGAAATTTTCTTGACCATTTGTGTAGCCTCTTGTCCACCTTGATCTCCTTTGTTAATTTTATGCTTGAACATTCTCTCAATTCATCCTATCAAATCTGAGTTAATAGACTTCACACTTTCTTCCAATTTCAAAATGCTATTGATTGACCCATATAATACCTTCAGTTTAGCTATTCCCTTCCACTCTTTCTCCCATCATGTACTCTGTAGGCCTGGTTGCATCCCTTCAACCAAGGCCCAACAAAGCTTCTTTCTCCTGCTACTCTTGAAATAGCATTTACATTGCTGCCAGATTCATCTTTCCTAAACATCATTCCTTTTATGAGACTCTCCTACACAATTACCCTCATTGACTTCTCTGCATCCAGGGTGAAGAGTAGACAGATTATTTCAGGATTAATGGCCCTTCATGTATGGCTTTTTGCCCTTCTCTTCACTGAAGTCTGCTTTGATTTTTTTCCTTTTTTTTTTTCTGGCTAGTTATGAACTTTCTCTCCACAGGATATGTAACTATACAGAGGCATTCACAGTCTGTCTTGCTTCAATTATTTTTATATTGTTAGACCTTATGCTTCTTAATGGCAGGGTCTTTATCCTATTTATCTTTGTGTTTTCTAAAGTCATTAGCAATAAGCCTTATAAATGGTAGGTGTTAAAGATTACTTTAATGGAATGGAATCTCAAAGCACCATGTTAAGAACCCTAGTCCCTCAGCTCAATCCTTAATTAGATGCCATTTTAAAGAAAATAAAGATATTTTATAAGTAATTGGGTCTACATTCCAAGCAATTGCTTTAAAATTGTGGGCTTGATTCGAAGAGTTAAACAAAGTAATTAATTGCCACATGTACCTTTAGTTAGCATTATATTTTGTACTCTAAGCTCTCCATGGGCTTTCAACTGTACATGTCATGTTTAGAAAAGGATTAAAAGGGTTAAACAAATGCTATATGTTGCTTCCAAGAGAGAAAGAAAAGTGATATGAATTAAGCTATTCACATAAAAGCCAAATAAATCTGACACACCGAAATAGTCCAATATATCACGAACTTCCACACACTGCAAGCTTTGAGAAGGTGGTTACATTATCTTGCCTGGAGACAGTGGTGGGGCAGAGAACAGTGGAAAGTCTGCTTGCTGATCCTATATGGACTAGACTGGCTACTTCCTAGTTAGCCAGCTGGTAGGATCAGGTGAGAGGACATAGGAAACAGAGCCATAAAGTTTCTCAAGTAGAAGAGTTCTTAGAGGTCAATTTGGCTCAATCCCCTAACTATTCTCTTGCAAAAATCTCCCCCAAGTGCCACTGACATATGGCTTCTGTTTTACATCCCACTGAGAATGATGATTACTCTATTGAGGGATCTCATTTCACTTTAAGACTGAGCTAATTATTTGGAAATCCTTCTTTGTATTGAGTTGAAATATGCTTCCTATAACTTTTACCCACTGGCCCTCATTTTATCCTCTGGAGTAACACAGAATAGATTTAATTCATCTTTCTTATAATTGCCCTCCGAATAGCTAAGGCTCCTATCTTGTCCTCTAGCAGTCTTTTTTCTAGAGGCTAAATAAAAATCTCCATTCCTTAAATGACAATTTCAAAGCACTTTATTTGCTTCTTGCATTTGGAATTCATATCATGCCAATTAGCATATTAACCTGTGTATATTTCTGTTCTCTTTCCTCCTCTTTGTCCTATACTGAATGAATTGAGGCAAAAATGTTTTTGTTTTTTTTTTCCCTCTGAATCTTTTATTCTTCTAGTCACCTTTTTCCAATATCCACTCTAGGTCTGCAATCCTTCCTTTAAATGAAATTTCCGGAAGAGAAAGGGCAC
The DNA here is from genome assembly GCA_011751065.1 of Lasiurus cinereus. NCBI lineage: Eukaryota > Metazoa > Chordata > Mammalia > Chiroptera > Vespertilionidae > Lasiurus > Lasiurus cinereus. The sequence goes on along the minus strand of JAAGEH010000076.1, from coordinate 6,501,888 downwards.
AGGAGCACTGCAATCTCTCTTAAAGGAATGTCTTTCCAATGATTTTAGCTGTTGACATCACGGTAGTTAAGACTGTAATGAAACTGTTTTAGAGGAGGTACGGTTGACCCTTGAACAGCATGAGCTTGAACTGTGCAGGTCCACTTATACTGTAAATATATTTTATCTTTATGATTTAAAAACATTTTCTCTAGCTTTATTATGAGAATGCAGTATATAATATACTTTCAACATACTAAATATATGTCAATTAACTGTTCATGTTATTGGTAAGGCTTCTTTTTTTTAAAAAAATATATTTTTATTGATATTTTACAGAGAGGAAGGGAGAGGGATAGAGAGTTAGAAACATCGATGAGAGAGAGAGACATTGATCAGCTGCCTCTTGCACGCCCCCTACTGGGAATGTGCCCACAACCAAGGTACATGCCCTTGACTGGAATCGAACCTGGGACCTTTCAGTCCGAAGACTGACACTCTATCCACTGAGCCAAACCGTTTTCAGCATGGTAAGGCCTCTTGCCAACAGTAGGCTATTGGTAGTTAAGTTTTTGGGAGTCAAAAAGTGCAAGTGGATTTTTTACTGTTCATGGGGCCGATGCCCCAACCCCTGCATTGCTCAAGGGTCAACTGTAATGTGGAGATGAGATCATGTGAAATTCAGCATAGAACACAAAGCCTTTGTGGAGGTCCAGGAACACTTCTACCAAAGGTGCTGCCTTCCTCTCCCCGCTGGCTGGGCTGTGGAATCTAGCTCTCCCTCTGCCTGCACTTTAGAGAATGTGGGACTGTGAATTCTCTTTATTATATCAGCGTACTTCTCTCAAGGCAGCCTCAAATTTCAATTTGATGAATAAAACAAAGCAGAAATTCATGGCATACAGAGAGCACAAGGTCAAATAGACCCTTCTGGACTGACCTCTGGCATCTCACTTTAAGTAGTTGTAAAAAAATGAGAAAATATCTGAAAATACTAAATGGAGTAAGTACTAGGCTTTTATTCTTGCTAAATTTTATCATGTTACTTTGCATCTCGTTGTCTCTCCTTTTTTCTTCCTTTAAGCATCTCCACGACTTGATTCTGCCTTCCAGTTAAAATTTCTGTCATCTTTCATTTGATAAACATTACATTTATGTTTTAACTTAAGCTTTAGATTAAGTTATTGACTAAGACAGAATGATGTAGCTGTGTGCATCCACATCTTTGACTTTGTAGCCAGGGTTGCTAGATCAACATGTCATGACTTGTGTGTGTGTGCGCGAATCTGTATTTACAATGGCACGTATTTATTCCTAAATCTGAGTTTGTATTTCACATTTTCTTATGAGTAATTCATTTTTAAGACAAGAAAATTAGAGAAGCTCTAGGATTTGTTAATTTTCTGAAACTGTGGGGTAGGTACTTTATCTCCAGAAATTCATGGATTACTAATGCATAGATTACTAATTACAATGATGATACTCTACTTTTTCAGGCTTAATGGTGGAAAGCATTTGCCACCCTTGGCTTCCTCGATTCTGCCTTTCTATTAAAGTGGAGGTTAGGTTAATCTGACAGGCACAGCTCACTCATTCACTGACGCACAGTGACAAATCTGGGACAAATTGCCTTCACTGCCTTCGTTTCCTTCCTAACAGACGAGGAGGAGTAACAAAATGACCAGACCAATCTCCAAGGGTATTCGGTGGAATAATGCGTTAGTAAGTAGTCACATGTTTGGAAGACAGAAACTCGTAAGTAAAGTACTAAGTGTTTATACTTCCTGCTACACACAGACAATTATCAGGCTCAATTCTCTTGTTGTTTTTGATGCAGGTGGAAGAGAAACAATGAACTTTAGTCATTGTATGCTTAGTAATTACTGATAACCCCATACCCTTTAAGAAAATTATTCAGGATGGGAAATCAAACCAAACAGTGATCTGTAGTTGGTTTCTAGAGTTTGTAGCCATCAAATGCTGCACCCCAGCTTCATGTACCTCTGTGTTACTAATTCTCCCCAGCCAATGATGATGGACAGCGGATGATGATGAATCCAGAGAAAGGAGCCCTCAAGCCCTTCTCCTGTCACTGAACTAATGTACCTTGAACTTTCTTAAGAGAGAGCAATTAGATTTCGCCACTTCTTTGGGTCTTCATTTCTTTCGGAGGGTTCCTATGTCATGTTAAGTGTACAGAAATCTATATATTTTTCTCCTGTTAATTTGTCTTATGTCAGTTTCATTCTCAGGCCCAGTTGGAAAACTTCAAGCAGGTAGAGGAACAATTTTGTCTTTCTTACTGTGGTAATGTGGCATAGGGGATTTAGTGATTAATAAGGCGCCTTCCTGAAGCCCATAGTCTTTCCACTGTTGCTGTTTCTTCTCTAAATTGCTCCCATTACCCCAACCCAAGATAGGTTCACTGAAAAGAGAGGTTTACCGAAATCAGGGGAGAATTTAGGGATAGGAGAAATGGACAAAAGAACACAGGGCATTCATAGTCTTTAAGTAACACATTTAAAGGTTGGCAGCTTTTGTGTTAAAGTCATTAGACATGATTAACACTCTGGCAACTCAATAAATAGGAGCTTTCGTTTCTTTGAAATAATTTTGGGCAGTGGGTGGAGAGAGCAGAAGGAGAAACATAATTAGGGGGTAGGTGGAGAGGCAGGGGGCCCTTCCAAAGTGTTTACTTTTATAACATGTAACTCAGTTCACCCTTCCATTGTTATACACTAAATGATGCTTTCTTCTTGTTCTGTAATTGAGGGAGATTACAGTTTAGAAGTAATATTTAAAAATGGATTATCTACATGTATACTGCTTATTACGTTGGCTCAGAACACTGTGTGCATAGGTTGTAAAGCATTTTATGGATTAAGTTGTAATTAATTTTTTATCACTAAATTTCTTATGCTGTTCTCTATGCACCTTTGCCTGCAATATTTTCTACCAGGAAATTTCTAAAGATACCTGAATATTTTTATTTACCAGCTAAGCAATACCTCTTGGTATAACTCATGTAGAACCAACCCAGATGAAAATATGACCAAGAGACAGCTTTTCTAGACAAAGTTTCTTTTGTGTCTCAGTGATGAGTTTTTTGTAGAAATACTTGAGCTAGCTGTTGAAGCTAGATTGTACTGAAGAGTTGGGTTTGGGGAATTTAGTAGTGGTTGAATTTGCATAAAAATTTAAGTAATTGGCCTGATGTACATAGTAGGCACTCATCTACCAAATTGGTCGTACATGAGAGGGTTCCTCATGATGAAAATTACTTTTTACACTATCATATATTAAAAGGGAAAGCTTTGTCAGATTGATGCAAAATATTAATGGAACCCTGGAAAGATGATTGTGTTGTAGATTTCTTTGAAAAGAGGAAACGCCCAGTTACTTCAGTGCCAAAGTAGCGTGTCCAAACACTAAAAGAGATTTCATTCAAACTGGATATTTCTGGACAATCTGATTTTAAACAGCCTTGTTACCTCTATAATTATCCTTACTGACAATGTTATGTTTGACCCGAGCCCTGTACTCTCAGAAAAGAACAGAAATTAAGAAATCTCCCTCCCCTTTGTGTTCCTGGAAATAATTTAGTCCAAAGAATGACGCTTCTTCATATGACTTAGATAAGACTCATGGATATCTCCACATGACAAAACCAGAGACAGACCTTCCAAATTCCCATTCTTCATTCGATAAATGGTTAGCTGAACTGTTTTGTCTCCACTCATCACTCAAGGCAAAAATGCTTATTAACCCATCAGTGGTTAAAATCCCCTCCTTCCCTCAGATCACTGAACTCCTGCCACCTTGCAGCCTGAGCCTGCACACAACCCCTCCTTAACAGCCTGCTATGGACTGAATGTTTGTGTACACTCTTCACCCCGAATGCAAATGTTGAGACCGTATCCCCAATGAGATGGCATTGGGAGGCAGTAATTAGGATTCTATGAGGTCATGAGGATGAAGTCTTTAAGAATGGGTTATGTCTTTATAAGAGTCTCGAGAGAGAGTTTCCTTTCTGACTCTGCTCTCTATCATGTGAAGATGCAACTAGGAGTCTGCAGTCTCCAAAACACAACTGGACTCTCACCAAAATCTGACCATTCTGGTGATATTGTAGTTATTACTAACAGGAAAGGGGCAGAGGAAAGACCAAAACACTGGGGGAAGGAACTACACAGAGAAGGCACTTGTCTGTCAGTCACAACTGGGAATAGAGTTAGTTGGCCAGAATGGGTGTGGGCCACTGCAAGGAGGAGAAGATTTGGAATACTTAATTCCCTGAATAAAGAAACTCATACCTTGGTTCCTCTTGGCATGTTGAGGTTGACTTCTGGCTTGTGGGGCTCTATTGCTCCTGCTTTCTTGCATTCACCCGCATGGCCCATGACCATGTAGACCCCACACACAATGGACTAGTGGACTACAACTAGCCTGATGCTGTACTGGACCTGGCTCCAACATGGAATGGAAAGTCTGGACACTGGCTTTGCATTTAGCTTTACTGAATCCCCAGCTATTTTTCTATCACTGGACTAAGGGAAATGGGACTTTGAAAACCCAAGGGTGTAATTCCATGAAAATAAACCTTTCTACTATATCGCATCCTCCAGTGCAAGCCTCAGAAAATTCCTTTTCTCAGAATATTGCATAGACTCCACCTCTACCAACACCCAGTGGGAAAGATGATACCCCCCACATCCTCCCACAACATCTTTGGCACTCTGATCTCAGACTTTCAGCCTCCAGAATTGCGAGAAATGAATTTCTATTGGGTAGAAGCCACACAATCTATATATTTGTTATAGCAGTCTGGACAGAATGAGACACAGTCTGTCCTGAGGAATAGGCTGTCCTTATGATAAAATATTCTCTCACCTACAATCCTGTTAGACCACCTTTTCATCGCACTTCTCCATACCCGATTCTCTGTAGCTTTGTTTGCTCCTCTCTATAAAAGAATAATTCTTTTGGCTTAACAATAAAAGTGCTTGCAGATCTTAGGGTCAAAGGTTCTTCCTGTCCCCCTGGCTCTATTGTCCTATTTCCCAACCTTTACCCCTTCCAATCGTCCTTTCAAATAAAGTCTCTCCTTACCAAGTCTGGATTCATTTATTATTTGATGCCAATTATACTTGTTAGAGGCAGTGTCCCAAGTAACTCAGAGAAATTAAAAGATTTCTTCATAAACCAGATATGAGATTTTTCAATGTTTTAGGATAAATGAAAACCATAGGGTTACCAAAAACTCTAGCTCCTCAAGTAGTCTATACTCAGAAACCTCCAACCCTGCCTCTGTCTAAGCCATATTTTGTTCTGTTACTCTAGAATAAAATTTTTGTGTCCACCTTCTTCTTGAGAACAAGGCTATAAGAATAGACCTTAGGCAGAGAGGGTTTGTTTTATTATTTGACAGCAACTCCTGAGGTCTACAGCATGAAGTGGCTTCGGGCTTTGCTACGGTCCTGGTTTGAAGCCCATGTTCTGGGAGACTGGGGTGGGAGGAAGTGAAAAATTTGACCATCTGGGCCCCACTGTGGCTTTAGTATCTGGACATAGTTGTTTAGCGAGAAATCATGTTTTAGCTGTGTTCACTCGTTTTGGGATTCCCCCGGAATGCAGGCTTTCTGCTATTTTCATTAGCTTCCCCAGCTCTCAGGCAAGTTTTTGATATACTACACACACTCAGCAGATATTTCCTTTAATATATTATTAAACACAACTCTATCTCAGGTCCTCCAGCTGCAGATGTAGAAGTAAAACATGTTTGCGGATCTTTTTGCGGGGCTGATAACAGAGTGGAGAAAGAAGGGGGAAAGAGGGGGGCAGCAGTCTCCCCTCGCAAGGTCAGAGCAGGAGGAGAGTGCCTGCAGTTCGAAGAGCATTCTTCATGCACCTGTTACCTATCCCGTTGGGTTTAATTCTGTTCTTAATGAGCTGCACACCTGTGTCCCTGGCTGGCTGCCCTCTACACAGTGGGAGGAGTCAAAGGAGGGCAGAATTCCTCCTTCATCTGAGTCCTAGGACTCTGGGCTGGGTCTGCCTGTGTTTTGTTGAGCATCCCAAGTGTGGATGGTATTCTGAACATCTTCCCATTATGCTAAGCAGCCAGCATCTGCTTTGTGATGCAGATTAAGGTTAAAGGCAGTGAAATTTCTCAGTGAAATCTAGGCACATCACAGCCCCGGCATATTTCCCAATTGCAAAAGCAAATCATGCCTGACCTTTTTTTTTTTTCTTCAATTTGCTGGTTAGTGGATGCTGATCTCAATTCAGAGACATGTGGTGGAGACTACCCACGCCTTGGGCTCTGGGGATGGCCTCACGGTAAAGATGGCAAAGTGAATCTTGGGAGCTGAAGGACTTATCACCCATTATTGTTCCCAGGGTTTCTTTATGAGTCAGTCAGGGTTCAGGAAGGATACGGACAGTGGCAAATCAGGTTTCATTTAACCATTATCACAACTTAAGAAAATGGCTGGTTGAATTTTTATCAGATGTACGGGGTATATTTGGGATAGTGGAACTCAAAATGTGAAGAATGCAGAGTTCACATCAGGAGGCCATGGGAGCACCTTAAAGCAGTGGTTTTCAACCAATGTGCCTCAAAAAATTTTAAAGCAGCCCAGCCGACATGGCTCAGTGGTTGAGCATCAACCTATGAACCTGGAGGTCCTGGTCAGGACATATGCCCAGGTTGTGAGCTCGATCCCTTGTGTGGGACAATCAATGATTCTCTCTCTCTCCTTCTCCCTTCCTTTCTGAATCAATTAGAAATATATTTAAAAAATTTAAAACATGCTATTCCTGACTATTTAGTCAGGGGCACTGGCCTCTTTTCCCTTAGGTTGTCAAATAAAAACAATAACATCAGCCAACACAGTAATAGCCATGCCCTGTTTTGAATGGAAAATAGAGGTCATATAATAGAATTGCATGTTATTGGTCATGTCACATAATAAGGTTGCATCTGATTGTTTAACTCTTGGCACCAGAAATCCTAATATACAAGTATAGGCACCTGAGTGTTTAAAAAGTCACCTTGGAGCAAAAAGGATAGGTAATCACTATTATTATTATTATTTTTGGTAAATTTAAAAAACTTATCTATTTTTTTTTTTTGGCTGGATGGACAAAGAATATATTTTTTGCTGTGCTGCAGAATTTCAGTAATTAGTTTATGTGTACCATGAGATGAAAAAGGTTGAAAATTGCTGCCTTAAAGAGATAAACAGTCCTTCCCTGCAGAAGCTAAAACGAAGACACAATTCCGAGTCCCAGGGTGAGCCATATCTGAAGACACATTCCAGACATGTTGAAATGTGGAGGCCAAAGAAAGCAAATTATATCCACCATATGGCCCCAGGATCCAAAGTGCTGAAAGGACAGTCTGACAGTGGCTGCTGATTTATGATGAGTTCCTTCTCGCATGGGCAACTCTATGTAGCATTTTCAGGGTGACACTTAGCATGAGTATGAAGGGGATCAAAATACATGCCACTCCCCTCTCCCCAATATGCCCTTTTGGCATAAGGATTATTTTGAGCTAGAGGCAATTAGCAACATATTAAGAAAGCCCTTTGCCATATTCCTATTTACCTAAAAGCAGGTCATAAATGTCCCCCACCCCTCTTCTGTACCAGAGGGAGAGTAACTCTTATCACTGGAGACAGGAATTCGGTAGAGCTGGGTCTGCATAAACAAATCTTACTAAAATAACCCTTATCTTTCTTTAGTTTACCCCACTTATTTACCATCTTACACTTACTGCCCGTAGAATCCCCAATGCCTTTTCCTTTGTTTCGTCACCTCTCCACAGATTTATTGCCCTTTGTTAAAGTGATATCCAAACCCCTGAGTCTGATTCTTTGGGTCTTCATTTCTTTCCTCTGAAGGCCTCTATGCATGCAAAAGTTAAAATACTAACATCACATAAAATCTGTATGCCCTATCTCCTGTTCATCTTCCATCAATCTAATTTGTAGACCTCAGGTGAGGAATCTACAAGGGTAGAAAAAGGTTTTTTTTTTTCTCTCCGTACAGGTACTATCTGAAGTCCATCCATTTCTCATTTTCTCTATGGACTTCTAAGATGCCCAAGCCACTGCTTATCTGATTTTGTTGTTGTTGATCCTGTACTCTTATCATTTTATCAGTCAGCACACACGTTCCATTATCTGTTTATTTACTGATGAATACTATAATTGAAGTACTGCATTAGTATTCCTGTGCATTATCAAACATGTATAGAAATATGAATTTTAAATAGGAAATATCAGTATTCTAATATTCCTTTCCTAACTTCCCAGTGGATCTTCATATCCGCATGGCCCTCCAGAAAGGAGTCTGCTCCAGGAGCTCCTTCCCTGCGGGTCCAGTCCTGCTGCTTACCTGGTTAAGGCTAAAGCAGCATCCCTCTGCACTGAGAATGAAATCCTGATCCCGGAGTCCAGCAAGCCCACCTGCCCTGTTCTAGTCTGACCTCTCTCCTGCTGCTGCCGCCCCTCTGTCACCCTGGTCCTGGCTCATTAAGCTCCTGCCCTGTTGGTTTCCATCCAGTGTCTCAAATGCTGCAATCTCATGCCCATCACTGAGTTTTCATTCCTGTCTCCAGTGGTAAGAGTTGCTCTCCCTCTGGTACAGAAGAGGGGAGGGGGACATTTATGACCTGATTTTAGGTAAATAGGGATATGGCAAAGGGCTTTCTTTTGAAGCCTCTTACATCTATTGCTCATCTGACTAATTTTTACTCATTCTTTGAATCTCTTCTATTATGTCATTTCTTCAAAGATACCTTCCCTGACACCAACTCTATTTGCTCCCAGTAATCCAAATCAATTTTTCCTCCCTAAGTTCTCATTTTTAAGTTTTCCTTCACACATACACATATATATACACACACACACACAACATATATATACATACACATATATATGTGTATGTATATATGTACACACACACACACACACACACACACATACTTGATATCTGTTTCTACAGATAACTTTTGTGTGTTTTGGGTCTGTATCTTTAAAAAAGAATTTTATCCTGGTGCCTAGCCCAACATAGCAGGCACTTGATATAATTTTGATAGTTGAACAAACAGTGACCATATTTTTCATACCAAACAGTATGACATGTGGTTTTGGGAGACCAGGGCCCAGTTTATTTGTTGTAGAAACTCTTCCATAAATTTCAGGACACAGCACTGGTAGATTTCCTCTTCATTCTAGTCAATTATGTATTAAGCCAGTATTTGTAGCTATTGTGATACGACTACCAGAAAGAAATGATATCTGTGTAATGAGCATATTGCAAAATGCTGTGGGATAGTGCTTCTTCTAAATGTGTCCATCACTTCCTTCTTTAATGCTGTCATTTTCTGCAAGAAGCTGCTGATGTTACACATCCAGACCTCACTTTTATTCAGTTGTCTTGATTAGAGAACAACCTAGCATTCCTAAATTATTCATAAGTCTCAGGCATTGCTGAGGATGAGCAACTGTCAGATATTATAATTATCAGCCAGGCAGGAAGATGGACCTGATTAAATGTATGCATTTAAATGAACAGTGACCCCATCCCTTCCTCAAGTGCCAAGACAGATAAATGCAAATGGCCCTTCCCAGGGGTTCTGGGCCCACTGCCCCTTGTCCCTCTGAGACAGAAGAGAAATAACATTCACAGTGTAATCCTGGGGCAGAGGGCTGACAAAGCCTAATGCCTACAGGGCCCACCTGTATAAACATACGTGATAACAACATATTTTGAAGTATCAACTGGGGCTTTTTCTTTCTTTAACTGTCTTCTGTGATCTCATTCCTGGTGCCTTCTATATCCCAGCCCAGACAGCTGTACACTGCTTTGAGGGGAAGAAGATCACCATATAATTAGAGTATACAAGTCAAAGGAACTTAGTTACTTACTCATTTATTTCTTAACAAATATTTAGTTACAGGTAATTTATACTAGGAGTTTTCTCATTCTAGGGCTACAATGAGATTAAATCATGGCCCTTACCCGATGGAGTTTAAATTCTACTTGGGTAGATGATAAACAGAAACTAATAAGTAGTCAATATAAGTGCTCTAATAATAACAGTAAATATTAATAACAAAATCAGGTTAAAAAGACAGAAAGTGAAATAGGTGAAGATATTTAGATTGCATAAATGTAGTTTAAAAAGTATTGTCAGGTTTAATAAATAATAACACATACATCCGCTATCTATATTTATGGGATATTATTCATTGTTAATCAGAGATTCAAATTTAACTGGACACCTTCTGCTTTATCTTGCAACCGTACATTTAAATTGCAGCATGAATAATATGGGAAATTGGCTATGGAAGAGCTGGAGAAAGCTGAGCAGACAGGGGATGAGTGAGTGTACAACACCCTAAGCAAGAAACAAGAAGAGATTGTTTGGAGATGGGGATCAAGAGGTTGTCTAGGTCAGACTATGTAAAGCCTTGTAAACCATGGCATAATGGTGGACTTTATTTTCAGTTGAAACCACTGAAGAAGTCATTTGGAAAGAAAAGTGACATTATATGCTTTTTTTTTTTTAATATATCACTTCAGCTTTAGGGTTACTGACATCCCAGAGGTAAAGGTAAAAGCAAATGTAGGGGAGGAAAAATATGTATCTTTGCCTTACAAATTATGTATCTTGATTCTACAAATTAGCCGGACAAAAGAGAAGTTAACATGAGAAAAACAACAGTTTATTATCTGCATTGCACGTACACACAGGAGCACTCAGTATTGAGTAACTCAAAGGGATGGTTGGAACTTAGATTTATATAACATCTTTTTTTTTTGTTTTAAAATAAGTCTTTATTGTTCAGATTATTACAGTTGTTTCTCTTTTTTCTCCCCATAGCTCCCCTCTACCCGGTTCCCATCCCACCCCATACCCTTATTCCCACCCCACATTGTCCTCATCCATAGGTGTTCAATTTTTGTCCAGTTTCTTCCTGAAACCCCCACACCTCCTTCCTTCCTGAGAATTGTTAGTCCATTCCCTTTCTATGCCCCTGATTCTATTATATTCACCAGTTTATTCTGTTCATTATATTTTGTACTCACTTGATTTTTAGATTCTTGTTGATAGATAGGTATTTGTTGTCACTTTATTGTTCATAATTTTTATCTTTACCTTTTTCTTTCTCCTCTTCTTAAAGAATACTCTTCAGCATTTCATATAATACTGGTTTGGCAGTGATGAACTCCTTTAGCTTGTTCTTATCTGAGAAGCTCTTTATCTGCCCTTCAATTCTGAATGATAGCTCTGCTGGGTAGAGTAATCTTGGTTGTAGGTTCTTGCTATTCATCACGTTGAATATTTCTTGCTACTCTCTTCTGGTCTGCATAGTTTCTGTTGAGAAATCATCTGACATTTATATGGGTACTCCCTTGTAGGTAGCTAACTGTTTTTCTCTTGCTGCTTTTAATATTCTCTCTTTGTCTTTTGCCCTTGGCATTTTAATTATGATGTATCTTGGTGTGGTCCTCTTTGGATTCCTCTTGTTTTGGGTTTTCTGTGCTTCCTGGACTTGTAAGTCTATTTCTTTCACCAGGTAGGGGAATTTTTCTGTCATTTTTTCTTTCATTTAAAAAAATATATTTTATTGATTTTTTACAGAGAGGAAGGGAGAGGGACAGAGAGAGAGTCAGAAACATTGATGAGAGAGAGACATCAATCAGCTGCCTCCTGCACACCCCCCAGCTGGAGACATGCCCACAACCAAGTACATGCCCTTGATCAGAACCGAACCCGGCACCCCTCAGTTTGCAGACTGACTGAGACTCTATCCACTGAGCCAAACTGGTTTCAGCGTGTCATTATTTCTTCAAACAGATTTTCAATATCTTGCTCTCTCTCTTCTCCTGGTACCCCCATAATTCGGATGTTGGTAGGCTTGAAGTTGTCCCAGAGGCTCCTTACACTATCTTCATATTTCTGGATTTTTTTCTTTTTTCTTTTCCTGTTGTGTGATTTTTACTTCTTTGTATTTCAAATCTTTGACTTGATTCTTGGGATTCTCTAGTCTGTTGTTGAATTTCTGTATATAATTCTTTATTTTCATCAGTGTATGCTTAATTTTTAATTAGTCCTTTTTCAGATCCCTGAATATCTCACTAAATTTTATGGAGGTTTCTAGAAGATTCTTGAGTAACTTTATAACTGTGGTTTTGAACTCTATATCCAGTTGATTGCTTTCCTCCATTTCCTTCATTTGTGATCTGTTTCTTGTGTCTGTTTCTTCTTAAATGCCTTAAAATTAACAGCTCAAATTCATCCTTATGCCAACATGGTATAGTTTGGGGTGGCATACTCTGAACCCCTTCACAGAAAAACCAATGGAGTAAGCTACTGAAATAGAACCAATATAAGGGGGTGGGGGTGGGGACTTTAAAATGGCTTGGAGTGGTGGAGGAGATGAAAAGTCCTTAAATCTGGTATATATATTAAAAGTAGAGGCATCAAGAATTACTGTTACTGGAGGATCTCCTGCAGTGTTGTGGGAAATGACTTTCAGAGACATGTGTAGGAGCATTTTAAGTGATAGTGGCAAGTTTATTAGAGAGAAAAACAAGAGTAAACTCCCCAAAAGGCAGAGAGCAGGCAAGCTATAGGGCAGTGGGTGCCCCAAATCCTTGCTAAGCCTAGATATATTTTTCTTAGGTTTGGAAAAGAGCTGGCTTTCTTTCAAACTATCCAATCTCTTTCCCAGATCTTTTAGGGATTGTACTTGGGCCCTCCCCTATCCAATCCATTTCTGGGATCTTCTAGGCCTTTGTGCCCTTATCCTATCTGATCTTTTTCCTAGACTAGTCTCCTCCCCCTTTATGGTCGCCATTTTTACCTCTACTGCACATGCCTCATAGTTCTGCTTCATTATCTGGCTTGTACGGCACATGCGCTTAATAAGAGGACTTGCCCTGAGCCATCTTGGCTTCCACTGTGCATGCACTCAGGAAAGGAATTTCCCCCTAGATAATCGGGGAAACAGTGCCAGTTGTGCCCTGGGGTTCCTGCCCACTGAATGTTAACCCCTTTGGTGGAGTGATGCCAGATATTCCTGGAATGACTGTGAAACTGCCCTTTTCTAGTTAATCTGGCTTAATCATATGTCTGGCTCCCTTCTTTGTTATTAATAATTACCTGCCTTCTCTCACATTACCAGAGGATTGCATATGGCGTGGTGGGAAAAGAAGAGTCAAGAATGATTCCAAGGTTTTTAGCCAAAGTAACCATTTCAAAAGTTGCCAATGTCAGTAAAAATAACAAATCTTTACTCAACTTCCCTAATTTTCCCAGCATGGTGTTAGATACAAGATGGGCTGGAGAAAAAAAATGGGGAGAGACAGGAAGGCATTACTATTTAAAATGGAAAGATCTGCAGAATGGTGGGTTATTCAGCATCTGGCACCACCTCCAGGAAGCTAATTAGAATCTGAGTCACATTTGTCCTCCTTGTGGCATTTTGACCAGACTATTAATTGATAACCGGTAGCAAAGTGATTGCTGTGTTCTGAGCCTTGAGTTCTGCATCCCACTCTCCCCTTATGAACTGCTCTCTACATCCAATGGCCTGGGACACTCACAAGTATTCCCTCTCCTGCATCGTGATTAGTTGAGTACAGTAATGACAGTGTGAGAGTCCCCCAAAGATCTCCACATTCTAATCTTCCAAACTTGTTAATATGTTAAGTTGCAAAGGGGAATAGAGGTTACAGATGGGATTAATGTTAATGTTAATGTTAATGTTAATGAATACAGATGGGGCCCAGTGTAATCACACTCCTTTGAATGTGGAAGAGGATGGCAGGAGAGTCAGTACCAGAGTGATATGATAGGAGGAAGGCTTCACCTGCCATTGCTAGCTCTGGAGATGGAAGGGGCCATGAGCCCAGAAATGCACACAACCCCCAGAAATTGGAAAAAGACAAGAAAATAGATTCTTCCCTAAAGATTCCAGAAGGGAAAGCATCTTTGCTGACACCTTAATTTTAACCCCGTAAGACCCATTTCAGACTCCTGGACTCCATAACTATGTGATACTAAATTTGTGCTTGTTTTAAGCCATTACATTTGTGGTGATTCATTATAGAAGCAACAGAAAATTAATGCATTAATCGATGTAAAAATGGATGAAACCCCTGGGTGACTTCCACTGAGGAGAGCAATGACAGAACATGCTGCCCTCATACACAATGGAGAGTCCACATTTGCCCTGCAGAGGGGACTGAAAATGAGAGAATTACCAAAATGATTGAGGAGACAGATAGAATGCCATATTTCTTCCAATTTTTTTTTTGTATTTCTGTCTCAGTTACCAGCAGCTATAGATTGGATGCTTGTGTCTGCCTAAAAGTCATATGCTGAAATCCTAATCCCAATTGATGATGTTAGGAGGTGGAGTCTTTAGGCAGGGATTAGGTCCTGAGGGTGGAGCCCTCGTGCCTGGGATTAGTACCCTTTGCAAAAGAGACCTCAGAGTTCCCTTGTTCCTTCTACTATGTAAGGCCGTAGCAAGGAGATGGCCGCCTGTGAACCAGGCAACAGGTGCTCACCAGACACCGAATCTGCTGTCACTTTGATCTTGTATTTCCCAGCCTCCAGAATGGCGAGAAATAAATGTGTGGTGTTTATAAGCACCAGATTTATGGTATTTTGTTAGAGCAGCCCAAGCTAATTAAGCCATTCACTGAGCCTTCCAGAATGAATCAGAAGATTTTTGGATCAGTCTGTTCTCCATAGAACACTGACTTTTCTGTTACCTCTACCCCTAGACTATAAGCTCCTTCAAAGGGAAAACTGTCTTATTCAACCATCTTAGCTTAACACTTAGCAAATGAGTGGTGAATAGATAGGAGGAAGAGGTATAAATAAATGAACGAATACTTCCCTCTCCTTTCACTTTTTTCCTTTTTCACTTTTGACAAATGAGTATGACAGGCCAGTGTACATAGAACAACTGTGTGTCGGAAGATCACAGGTGAAGTTTGAATTCATACAAATCATTCTTGCCAAGCCTGATTGACAGATCCATTTGTAATGCAAGGTCAGATTGTTGTAATTGTTTTCCCTTAGCATAAATATGGGACAGAAACCAAGCATTAAAATGCAATAAGTCCTTGGCATCTCATCACTTCCTTTGCTACTTCACCTGATCTCCAACAAGCCAGAGGAGAACCAGCCTGAAAAGAAAGCTGAAGTTCTGCCAGACTGCTGTAGGATCGACAGCTTTGGCTCAGGAACAGGAGCAGGACAATGTAAGGGGTGGCCGGTCAGTCTGTAGAGGAGGTTGGGACTCAGTTGGAGGACCAGGACAGAGAATGGGGCAGGGTAGAGTGAGGGAACATCAGGAGAAGTATGTGACACCTTGGGTTGTTTCAGGTTAAATCTGATATACATTTGTTCAGTGATTGTTTGTGCTTTGTCCAAGGCACCATGCAAAATACCAGGAAGGAGGCAACAATGAATAATCACAGCTGATAATTTCTTCCTCTTTATTGTGTGTCAGGTGTAGGATGAGCATGATAAAAGCAGTATCTCATTTAACCCTCAAGACAATTCTCTGAGTACTGAACAACTATCTATACTAACAAAAGGGTAATTTGCTAATTAGACCAGACATTTTTCAGACATCCTTATGGACATCATTCTGGACAAAGCCATGGTGGCAGGGGCCAAGGCAGAGGCAGATAGAGGCCATCAGGTTGGCAGGGGAGAACAGTTAGGGTGATCAGGTAGGCAGGCAGAGAGGTAAGGGGCGATCAGGCAAGCAGGTGAGTGGTTAGGAACCAGCAGTCCCAGATTGCAAGAGGGATGTCCAACTGCCGGTTTAGGGATTGGGCCTAAGCTGGCAGCCAGACATCCTCTGAAGGGTCCCAGATTGCAGAGGGTGCAGGCTGGGCTGAGGGACACCCCTCCTTGCACAAATTTCATGTACCGGGCCTCTAGTCTATAATAATAAAAGTATAATATGTTATTAGGCCAGATGTCCTTCAGGACATCCTTCCAACCTTCTAGATGAAGCCCAGTTCCTGTGTGCCTGCAAATGGCCAAAGGGAAACCCAGGTCCCAGATGCCTGCTGGCAGCCACAGGGAAGTGTGAGTCCCAGGTGCTGTAGGGAAGTCGATACTGGCAGCCAGGGGAAGGCAGGCCTACTCTTGCACAAATTTTGTGCATCAGGCCTCTAGTCACATTATAAAATGATAAGGAAATTCAGGTTTGGTGACAATAACTTGCTTAAAGGCACTGGTAAGTGGCAGAGCTGGATATTCAAACTGAGGTCTGATTCAAAAGACCATTTTCTTACACACTGGTCTGGTCTTTAGTCATTGAATTGGATATTTGAATTGTCCCACTTTTATTCTAGTAGTGAAAATAAGGTACACAAATACAGAAGTAATAATGTGAGGTAAAATGGGACAACTTTTGGGAACGCAGTTCAGACAGTATTTAAGCAGCAGGACAAAGCAAGTAAGTGGAAACTACTGAGTGTTTACAATGTGTCAGGTGCTTTATCTTCATCTAAAGCATATTTTTTGACAACCTACTAGGCATCTGGTACTGTTCTGAGTACTTGGGCTCCATTAAAAATAAAACATCTTACATTCTAGAAGAGGGAGAGAAATAGTAAAAAATAAACCATATATATATATATATATATATATATATATATATATATATATTTATTTATTTATTCATACACACACTTTGTGCATACACATATACTGAGTGGCCAGATTATTATGGTCTCTGAATGCATAATAATTTGGCCACTCAGTGTATATCCTATATAACAAAAGAATAATATGCAAATTGTCCCCTCAACCAGGGCTTCTACCAGCAGGCAGGCTGGCCAGCTGCCCATGTCCCCTCCCCCTGGCCAGGCTGGCTGGACCCCACCCATGCATGAATTCATATAATGGGCCTCTAATACACACACACACACACACACACACACACACACACACACACACTGAGTGAGGGGTAATCTTGAAATAGAGTGTCCTGAGCTATTTCATTGAATATTCACAGCACTTTTGAGGTAGTTACTGGTTTTGTGTCCCCTTTTTAGGTAGGGAGACAGGCTTAGAGGAGTTAACTGGTTTGCTCAAGAAAGTAATGGACCTGGGATACCATCTTGGATGAATGGACTCCAGAACCTGTATCCTCAATTCCTATGCTATCCTCACTCCCCAGTAGGCTTTAAAAATTTCTTTACTTCTCCTTCTCTCTTCTCTTCCTCCTCCTCCTTTCTCTCCGCCTCCTGCTCCTCCTCTTCCTCCTCCTCCTTTCTCTCCGCCTCCTGCTCCTCCTCTTCCTCCTCTTCCTCCTCTTCCTCCTCTTTTTTCTTCCTCCTCCTCCTTCTTCCTCTTCCTCTATCTTCCTCCTCCTCCTCCCTCTTCCTCCTTTTGCCCCTCCTCCTCCTTATCTGCCTTCTCCTCCCCTTCCTTTCTTCATCTTCTTCTCTCCCAAATTCCTCCTTCTCCACTTGCCCCCACCGCCATCGCCACAGTTTAGCAATATGGCTTTCAGGCCCCACTTGACCTTCTGATAGCCCCTTCTCTGTGGGCCTATCTTATCCTCAACTATGGAATCCCCATAAGTCACCTCCTACCATCTGTCCTCAGAGCCGTCAGACACCATCTTGCCACCAGAAGCCACCTCTAGCACAAGAGAACCATGTCTGTGTAACCTTTGGGATTTAGCCCTCATTCCTGCCTTTTCTAACTTGTGTAAGGTCTTATGACCACTGAACCATATTTGTACCAATTAGGCTTCGGAAACTGGGTCTTGGGCCGGTATAGGCTAGTGGAGGGGAATATTTTTGAATCTGGATTATTGCTCTTCGCCTAAGGATAAAAAAAGCCCTTCCTGAACTTTCTTTCACAATGGCTCCAAACAGCTTGGAGCTATGCCAACTCAACTCCTATTATGAGATGGATATAGCTAAAAAAGAGAAGGATTGAAGATCTCCAATTAGCATTACAATGTACTTTCTTAGAAAGCCTGGTTTTTGAAGATCTTGCTTGGTCTGGTTTATGACATCCCTTCCAGTGTTCTAATTAATTTTTAGTATGTAAGTGGGTACTTTCCTTGGGTCTTATAAGCCTGTGAAGGCAAGTTAGGGCAAGATTATCAAGTAGCTGATATTTTAAAGCATTCTTCAATGCAATATTTTGTCTCAGTACCTAATGAGGCAGTTACCATAACATTATCCCCATTTTATAGGTGACAAAATTAAAGTACCTGGAGGTTAAATTGCCTAAAGCTAAGTAGCAAGGATGTATTAGAAAGTGAGTGCTGTCATAGCTCTTTTATAATGTTTTCCATGAATGCTGGGGACACATGTAGACAAGAGATCCTCGACTTCATGAAAACTACAGCTTAGTGGGGAGGAAGGCAAGTAAACTGAAAATAGCCAAAGATGGTCTTTTCTTGAAAGTTGGATAGACTGAAGGTGGACTACTGAGAAAAGGCATTCTGGGAAACCAGTGGGCTTTTCCTTCTCTTTCCTCTCTCACATCATTTTTTGTTTCTCCACTAGCATAATGTTTGTCATATCACCGTGTCCATAAAATCCATCTGGCTATTTCCCATCTCCTGTATCTATCAGAGGACCATCTTGAAACATGTCTCCAAATGAGGTAGCCAATCGTACCAGCTCTTCTGTTGCCCTAAGCTCTAGTTAAACATTATTGCATAGAAAACTACCCCCAAATATAATGGTTTAAAGAACAACTTTTTCATTATCTGTTATGATTTTCTGGCACAGGAAGTAAGCAGCACTTGGGTCACTGGGTGATACACAGTTCATGGCTGGACTATTCTGGAGGGCCCCAAATGGCTTTTGTCACCTGCCTGGCATCTTGGAGGGACATCTGGAAAACTGAACTCCCTCTCTAGGAGTCTCAGGACTTCTCCATGTGGTCTCTTCAGTCAGAATTCTTACATGGTGACTCACTCACCAAAAGAGACTATGGTTGCAGCTGCCCATCTCTCTTCCTCTTTTTTTAAAAAATTGAATTGAATTATGTTTGTTTATTTAATTTAAATTCTTTATTGTTTAAAGTATTACGTAAGTCTCCTCCCCCCTCACTCCCCATTGACCTCTTCTTGGCCATCCCAACCCCCAGCACATGCCCTCACCCCTCTCCCCACACCTGACCCTCCTGTCTGTGTCCATTGGTTATGCTCATATGCATGCATACAAGTGCTTTGGTTGATCTCTTACCTCCTCATCTCCCCGCCTTCCCTCATAGGTTGGACAATCTGTTCCATGCTTCTATAACTCTGGTTTTATTTTTGTTAATCAGTTTATGTTGTTCATTATATTTCTCAAATAAGTGAGATCATGTGATATTTATCTTTCTCTGACTGGCCTATTTCGCTTGGCATAATGCTCTCCATAATGCTCTCCATGATGTTGCAAATGGTAAGAATTCCTTCTTTTTACACCAATGTAGTATTCCATTTTGTAGATGTACCACAGTTTTCTAATCCACTCATCTGCTAATGGGCACTTAGGCTATTTCCAAATCTTAGCTATTGCAAATTGTGCTGCTATGAACATAGGGGTGCATATATTCTTTCTGAATGGTGTTTCTGTTTTCTTGGGATATATTTCTAGAAGTGGGATTACTAGTTCAAATGGGAGTTCCATTTTTAATTTTTTGAAGAAATGTCATACTGTTTTTCACAGTGGCTGCACCAGTCTGCATTCCCACCAGCAGTTCAAGAGGGTTCCTTTTTCTCTACATCTTCACCAGCACTTGTCATTTGTTGATTTGTTGATGATTGCCATTCTGACAGGTGTGAGATGGTACCTCATTATTGTTTTGATTTGTATCTCTTAGATGATTATTGACTTTGACTATATGTCTCTTGGCATTCTTAATGTCCTCTTTCGAAAAGTGTCTGTTTAGGTCCTTTGCCCATTTTTTGATTGGGTTGTTTATCTTCCTTTTGTTAAATTATATGAGCTCCCTATAAATTTTGGAGATTAAATCCTTATTGGAGATAGCATTGGCAAATAAGTTCTCCCATGTAGTGGGTTTCTTATTGTTTTGTTGATAGTTTATTTTGCTGTGCAGAAGCTTTTTATTCTGATATAGAACAGACTCTCCCAAAATTCATCTCTAATAAAAAACAAACAAACCGGAATACCTGCAGCAATCTTACAAAAGAAGAACAAAGCTGGAGGGATCACAATACCAGATATCAAGCCACTGTTCTCAAAACTGTCTGGTACTAGCACAAGAACAGATATATATATATATATAGCCCAATGGAACAGAATAGAGAACCCAGAAATCGACCCAAGCCATTATGCTCAATTAATATTTGACAAAGGAGACAAGAGCATACAATGGATTCAAGACAGTTTCCTCAATAAAAGGTGTTTAGAAAATTGGACAGAAACATGCAAAAAATGAAACTAGATCACCAACTTAACACCATACACAAAAATAAACTCAAAATGGATAAAGGACTTAAACGTAAGACAGGAAACCATAAAACTCTTGGAAGAAGCCATAGGCAGCAAAATAGCAGATGTTTGTCGTACCAATATCTTCACTGATACAGCTGCTAGGGGAAAGGCAACTAAGGAGAAACTAAACAAATGGGACTCCATCAAAATAAAAAGCTCCTGCCACTCTCTTAAAGCTAAGCTTGGAAGTGGCGTGTCATCACTTCCACCATCCCGCCTTGGTTACAGCAGTACAGGGCAGCCCAGATCCCAGTGGAAGAGGAGTGCAATCCACCTTTGGATGGAATTATTGTCAAGGAATTTGTGGTCACCTTTCACCCACCACTGTTTCTAGTCCACTAGGAAGCATTTGCATTACAGTTGCATGAAAGATTCAATGTATATCTAATAAAATACAGTATTGCCTCTTCTTTCAAGACTGGTTAAATCTGAGGTGCCTTTAATACACAGTATATTTAGTACTATAATAAGACAACTAAACTTTTTCAGAGCAATGATAGTACAGCAATTGTCTTTTTAATATACATATAAAAATTGTGACTTTGCCAATGAACTTGTGAAAAGCAATGGGGGTATTTATATCTCCCTTGCATTTTTTTTTTTTTGGCAGAGGGAGTCAGTGGTTTCATGTTACACTGGTTTTGAGTCAGAATGGGGAGGAGGAAGGTTTAGGAATCATTGTGGGTTGTTACAACTGTAGACAGATACTCAGAGAGAGAGAGTGGGCTGCATTCATTCCAACAGGAGGAGTTGTGGAAAAATTTCTGAGAAAGACAAAGAGGTCAAGGGTCAAGAAAACAGGATTGCTAGAGACAGCACCAGGGAGATGACAACTTTGAGAATAGTTCTGGGAACATCATAGGTGCTCAGCAAGTGTTTATTTAATGACAAAAAACTTAGTGAAGAGATGGCAGGGGTCTCAGAGAGAGAGTGGACCTGGGAATAAAGGACTTCCTAGACTGTTTGGGGATGATTAGATAGAATTATTTGGAGGAACCAAGAACCTATGCCTTGCACATGGCAGATACTAAAAAAAAAACTATATATATATATATTTTTTTTCAAATAGAAAAAAAATTTTCTTTGGGGTATAAGACTAACTGGAGAATAAGAGGGATTAATGAATAATATTACTTTTGTGCCTTAAAATATATAGCATACCTGCCCAGTGGAACTTCTTGCAATAATGGACACAATCTACATCTACACTGTTCAGCGTGGTAGCTACTGATCACATGGGGCTATTGAGCTCTTGAAATAGGCTCGTATAACTAAAAAAGCAAATTAAAAAAAAGTTTTGAATTTAATTAATTTAAACTATAAATAGTCTCCTAAGGCTGGTGGTTATTGTATTAGACAAAGCGATTTATTTAATACTTATTTGAAGCAAAGTCTAGAATACAAGGTGGCTCTCATTAACCTGCAGCATATAACATTGCTATCTTGAAATTCTTTCACCTTCTGGCAACATTTAATTATTTACGGAATCACACTAAGCAGGTAGGAGAAAAAGTTGGGCTTGTGGCTAACAGGGAGTGAATGTAGGGGCCTGAATATAAACATGTAAGACTAAGATTAAAGGAGGGGTAATCATTTAGGGACCGACTGGTTGCTCTGGAAAAAAGGACCCTGGAATATGTCAGTAACTATTTGTCAAGAATACCAAAGTTAGTTTTAGCAAAGAAGTTCAGAATGCTTTTCAGCCAGCAAATTGAGTGAAATAAGTATTATTTATAGTCACCTGGTATAATTTGTTATTCAACCTCTTCTGATGGCAGTAATGGAACCAGAGCAGTTAAAACATGTTCACCAGGGTACTGGTCCTACTGCCAAGAGCGGAAAGCTTTCATCTTCCAAAGCCTCAATCAGCCAGTTTCTCATCTGTATCCCATCAATCATCACGAAGGAACAAGCTCATTATCTCAGCACTAGGGACAAAAGTCTTTTACATGACACTGAACTTCTGAGGGCTGCAACACATGGCAGCTTGCCATCATATCTTTAATTAGAGGCCTAATGCACAACATCCGTGAACTGGGGAAGGGGGGGTCCCTCTCAGCCCGGCCTGCACCCTTTAGCAGTCTGGAAGCCCTTGAGGGATGTCTGACTGATGGCTTAGGCCCACTATTTCATTGAGAGCAGTGATTTGCAACTGGTGTGCAACGGCACACTGGTGTGCCATAAAAATTCTTAAAACATGCAATTCCTGACTATTTAGTTAGGGGCACTGACCTTTTTACTATTAGATTGTCAAATTAAAAAATGGCAACAGCCAACACAACAATA
>JAAGEH010000076.1:6432431-6477917 GCA_011751065.1 Lasiurus cinereus | reverse complement strand
ACACACACACACACACACACACACACACACACACACACACACACACATGCATACTGTGGGCATGGCTGTGGTATAGCGGAGGTATGGTCAATTTGCATATTACTCTTTTATTAGATAGGATATATATATATAGTCAATCTGATACACACACACACACACACACACACACACCTTGGTGCACAGCAGAATATTAGTAATTAATTTTTGTATTCTATGATTGGAATAAAGTTGAAAATTGCTGATATAGAGTATTATCTTTCCTTTGATTTATCCCAAACACAACAATGGCCAAAAGGGAAGAAATATGTCTGCATGCACCTCATGTGTGGGAGGATATGTGGAATAATGGGATAAGGATTAGATTAAAGAGGCTTCTATTCAAGGGGTTCTTCTGAATATTGGAAGGTTATTGTTTGACAGAATAAGAAAGATGTCTCTTTGACCTTCTGCTTTTCAGAAAGATATTGGCAATAATTGATATTGTGTGTGTGTGTGAATAAAAATGAAAGAACATATAAAAGACACAGCAATGGGGGAATAAAAAATGTCTACATTAAAGTTTGTTTCATTTTAGTTTAATCGATTTTATAAAGGAAATTTTTTTGACCTGCAAGAATTAATTTAGCGAAAGACCATTGTGAAAATGGTAAAGTTTTGTTTTTGTTTCTTAGAATATGAAATCACTTGTCCCCCAAATATAGAGTTTTAATGAAAATAGATGAGAAACCAGGGAAGTGGAGGAGAAAGATATTTAAACATATTTTTCATGTGTAAGTTTTTTCATGTTTTCTTCATAAACATTGAATTTCCCTTCTGGGCTTTGCAGTATAGTTTTTTATAATTATTTTGGAGAAATAAGAAATGTGAGAAGGAAAATGGGCATTTTAGAACTTACCCAAATAATATGCTACACCTGGCTGATTTCAGTTAACTCTCCAAGCACTATTCTAATGGTGTAAATGTCATGAATTATGATGAGGTAAGGTTCTATTTTTCCCCACTTTTGACACTCATTGTCACACTACTGGCATCTGTGCCACTACTAGTAATTCTTACTCTGTTTTCAATGTATAGTGCTATAATCCTTATCCTTTTTTCTTTTTCTATATTTTAAATATTATTATCCTCTTGTCTGACATTTTCTTTTTTTTAAAAAAGAATGGTTCTTTTAAAAATATATATTTTTATTGATTTGAGAGAGGAAGGGAGAGGGAGAAATAGAAACAACAATGATGAGAGAGTATCGTTGATCACCTGCCTCCTACATGCCTCACACTGGGTTTGAGTGTGCCCTGACTAGAGATCAAACAGTGACATTCTGATTCATAGGTTGGCACTCAAACACTGAGTCACACTGGCCAGGCTACACCCGACATTTTCTGATTTGGATGCATGTCTGTGAGAGTAGCAGCCATGCTCAAGAAAGCAATCTTTGGGTGAGACCAGCCTAATCTTTCTCTGTAATAAGGTGATGAATGAGTCTTTAGTGATGAGTCAAAGCTAACAAAAGTTCTTCTCATTATGTATAAACCACAGAATACTGACATAGTTGTTATTAGGTTCAGTGTTACATAGAAGAGACTGCAACACACACTGATATCAAATTCAATATTTTATAGAGTAGGACTTGTAGGGACTGTAAAACCTAATAACACCAAATATGAGTCCAGAAACCTCCATCTGCTCTACCATCTTGTTATGTCAGAAACCCACTGAAAGAACAGTTAATACACAAAGAACACAATGGGTTGAATTCCAAATTCTTAGGCATTTTGAAAATTGGAAACAAATTTAAATTCGAAGTGCTTTATATATGTGCTTCCATTTTCCTATATACTTAAGGTCAGTATAAATTCTTTGTGCTATGGAGGGGCAGTAACAACATAGTAGATGAGAAATCAGCTCTGGACTCAGACTTACCTGGTCTTAATTCCAGTTCTGCTTCCTATTAGTGAAGCAACCTTGAGCAAGATACTCTATTCTCTGAACCTCAGTTTTTTTCCTCTTTAAAATGGTGTTAAAATTGTATATATTTTTTTTGGGGGGGAATCCTATGAAGTAAATCATATTGTTTAATACATAGAAAGTGCTTAGTAGAGTACTGGTCCATAATAAGCTCTTCATAAATATTAAATGTTCAAAGAGTAGCATAGGGTCCTTCTAGGGCAGTGGTCAACAAACTCATTAGTCAACAAAGCCAAGAATCAACAGTACAACAGTTGAAATTTCTTTTGAGAGCCAATTTTTAAAAATTTAAACTTCTTCTAATACCACTTCTTCAAAATAGACTCGCCCAGGCCGTGGTATTTTTTGGAAGAGCCACACTCAAGGGGCCAAAGAGCCATGTGTAGCTCATGAGCCACGGTTTACCGACCACTATTTTAGAGGAATACAAAAATAAAAAGATTCAGCTTGCTTAAAGGAGGTAGTGGTCTTTCTGGAGATAGATTCCCTAAGAGCAGAAATGATTTCTGGAACAGTGTTCAGATGTGTCTTATCAGTGGTTTCAAGAATAGATGTCATCAACTGGAAGTGGATTGAAGATGCCAAAGAGGGAAAGATCACTGGCGGGATTGGGTGATCTAGGAGGGTTTCTTGGGCCTTGCAGAATTTAATGGACAGATAGGAGAGGGGAAGGGCAATGAGTTGAGGATATTTTAGGCTGGGAAAGTGGGAACCACATCTTAATGTTGTCTAGCTGATGGAGGTCTGAACTCATGAGAAAGGTCAACTGCTTTTAGACCATGTTCCAATGGCAGTCATCATAGTTTTCAAAGAAGATGTTGATTCAAAGATGGAAAACTTGGCTCCCTTCCAAGTATTATATATCTGGGAGTCAAGTTCATGAGTCCTGGGTTTGAATCTGAGTTTGGACATTGATGAGTTGTGTGACATTGAGCAAGATTCTTACTCTTTGGTGCTTCAATGTTCCTACCTGCAAAGTAGAGGCAACCGTATCTCATTCAAAGAAAGATTTTAAGAGTTAAATTCAGTGTTAGATACAAGATATGCCAAGTGTGACACTTTGTAAACAACTAGGCATTATCCTATATAATAAAAGCCTAATATGCTAAGTGTCTGATCATTAAGTCATCCATTCAACCTATCAAAGTGTAATCTACACTAAAAAAAGAGAAAGATGCAAATTAACCATCACTCTGCTACACTAAGCCATGCCCAACAGCCAATTATAAGTGAGTATGCAAATTAACCCAACAAAAATGGTGATGGCAACAGAGCTAGAGAGAGCAGGAGGCTTGGGTTCCTCCCTGGTGATGGAGGAAGCCAAGTTTCCTGGCTGGCCCTAGCCTCTGCTCAAGGCTACAAAGTTTCAATTATAGAAGATAAATAAATCCTAGATACTTGCTTACAGCTGACCCCTGACCTCAAGGAGGTGCTGGGAAAAAAAAGAAAAAAGAAAAAAGAAGGTGCTGGGACCTTGGTTGCTGCAGGGTGATCAGGCCAGGATGGGATGGCAGGGGTTGGTGAGGATAAACAGAACAGCAGGAGGGCCAGTTGGGGGTGAGCAGGTCATCATTGGGGGTCAGTTGGAGGTGATCAGGACAGTGGGGGGAAGCAAAGTTTGGAGTAAGCAGGCCAATAGGGGGACAGTTGGGGGTAAGGAGGCCAGGGGGAGGGAAGGTGGGAGTGATCAGGCCAGGAGGGGGGAAAGTTAGGGGAAAGCAGGCCAGCAGGGAGGACAGTTGGGATGATCAGGCTGGAGGGGGCTTTTGAAAGTGTGTAGGCCAGCAGGCAGAGTGGTTAGGGGCAATCAGGCAGGCAGGCAGGCAGACAGGTGCACAGCTGGAGCCAGCAGTCCTGGATTGTGAGAGGGATGCCCTACTGTTGGTTTATGCCCAATCCCTGTAAACTGGCAGTAGGACATCCTTCGAGGGGTCCCAGATTGGAGAGGGTGCAGGCTCGGCTAAAGAAATGCCACCCCCCCACATGCACGAATTTTGTGCACCAGGCCTTTAGTCTATATTAATAAAAGGGTAATATGCAAATTGGTTGGGATGCCCTCACAGTAACAACTGAACAGCAGGCTGCATGGGGTGACCAGGCCAGCAGGGAGTTTAGTGAGGGATGACCAAATGACTGAACAGCAGGCTGCGTGGGATGACCAGCCTGTCTGGGGATTAGTGAGAGACAACCAGACAACTGAACAGCAGGCTGTATGGGGCGATCAGGCAGCAGGGGATCAGTGGGGGGCGACCAGGCCGGCAGGCAAAGACGGTTAGCAGTGATCAGGCTGGTGGAGGGCAGTTAGCGGCGATCCTGCAGGCAGGCAGGTGAGTGGTTAGGAGCCAGCAGTCTCAGATTGTGAGAGGGATGTCTGACTGGAGATCGGGCCTAAACTGGTAGTCAGACATCCCCTGAGGAGTCTAGGATTGGAGAGGGTGCAGGCTGGGCTGAGGGGATCCCCCCCCATGCACAAATTTCATGCACCAGGCCTCTAATCTATAATAATAAAAAGGTAATATGCTAATTAGACTGGATATCCTTCTGGATGTCATTCTGGGCATCCTTCCTGATGAAGCTGGGGCTGAAGGGAAGCCAGCCTGGGTCCTAGGTGCCTACAGGTTGCCAGAGGAGGGAAGCCTGGGTCCCTGGTACCAGAGGGAAATTGGTACTGGCAGCTGGGGGAAGGAAGGCCTACTCTTGCATGAATTTTCATGCATCAGGTCTCTATTATGCTAATGATATGCTAAGGCCACTCAACCACTTTCTATGACAGGCACTGACCACCAGGGGGTAGACAGTCAACTGGCCAACCAGTTGCTATGACATGGATTGACCGCCAGGGGGTGGATGCTCTGACCAGAAGGTTAGTTTGCTGCTGGGGTCTGGCCAATTGGGACTGAGTGAGATGGGCCAGATATGCCCTGATACCCTCCCGCAACCCCTCCCCTGCTGGCCAACCTTCTGCATCCTTCCCTGACACTGATCGTGCGAGTCCCTCGGCGTGGCCTGTGTCCTCTTGCAACCTGGGACCCCTCAGGAGATGTCAGAGAGCTGGTTTTGGCCTGATCTTGCAGGCTAGGCCCAGGGACCCCACTGGTGCACGGATTTGTGCACCAGGACTCTAGTGTAATGATAATCTTTCAAGTCTTTATTTCTTCTCTCTTACTTCCTTGCAAGGGTAAACATATTTGGGAAGACTTGGGATTTATTTCACTTATTATTCAAAGATAATGCCCTTCTATTTCTTTTTAAATTATACTTACAATGAACATTTATTACAATTAAAGGATATAGATGAAATTCAGCAGAGACAAAGGCACATAGAGTGGAGTCCAGAGCTTCCACTCATTCCCTCCCAATGGGATTTCAGGAATTGGTGCTTAATTCTCTAAACAAGCATATTTTATAACATGTATGACATATTAATGGCCTTGTGTTTGTAGAGGGTTTTGGCATTTATTGCTCCCACCAATGCATATATATCATCCTTACAATACTGTAAGGTAGGTGCGTAATTCTGGAAAAGGAGGTTCAGCAGAGTGTATAGGAATTGGCTATGAAAGTCCCAGGCCTTGCTCATGTAGACAAATACTATGTTTCTTCCACATTAGAAAGGCTGTGCCTCTGAGAATAACCCTCTCGGGAAGGCCACACAATGGCAACAGGTTTAGCTTTTCCTGTGCTGAAGGGCTCCAAAGATTGGGAGCAAAAGGCAACTGCTTTGGCAGGTACATATTTTATTTCACAAATGACCTTTTAAAACACTAGCTCTTCCGTGGCTACATGAAGTTTTACTTGGGAGACTTTGCAAAACTTTAAAAATTATACGGTCTGGATTGGAAAAGTGGCACACAGTATACATCATGTATATTGCTGGACTCATTCCTTTGCTTTCGGCTGGCGGCTTTGGTGAACGAGGAAGAAGGGGAGAAACAGTGTGCGTTTCTCTAGTGCAAAGACCGGGAGGCAATTGGACACACCAAGGAGAGCGGCGTATGCATTCTAGGATGCGCCTTATGGCCTGGCATGGTCCTTGGAGATTGCCTTGTGCCTCCGTGCTGTTCAGTTCATCTTCCCAGGGCGAGGCCTTGACAAGTCATTTGTTCATAGAAGACACCTCCTGAGCTAACCATCAACATTTACAATGGAGGATCCATTCTCTGAAGGAATTACCTGCAGAATATTGATATACTTATTAAAAAAGCAAATACTGAGAGAGCAAGGAGCAGTTCCATGCACACAAACTCAGGGCCTAGGAGCCTGTTGCTTGGGGTAGGGGGGGGGGGGGGCGGGGTGGGGCATGCAGTTATTTACCTTCTTGCATTATTTACATTTTCGGATTGTTCTTGGGCTTAATTGCTGTTGAAGCCCAGATTTAATTAGCAAAAACTTCAGTAACAGCTTAATAGAAATTAAATTACAAGCCATTTCTCTTGGAGAAATATTAGGATTTATTAGCAGTCCCCCCAAAAAACTAATTAGTTGCAAGCACGCATTTCGTCATTAAGCAACGGAGGAAGCTTTGTGTGCGGTGGTTTGTAATTATATGGAGCACATTCCCTCCCTCTTCTCTCCCCTTTTTGTGTCTCTCCTGGTGACTAGTTTGGGTGCGAGATGCCTGTCTTTATACCCGGGGCCCTCTGGAAAGCAATCATGATCACCGAGAGAGAAACTGGCTCTACTGAGATACAGGAGGGGAGGGAGGAAGAGCCTGAGATTAAGGAGATGGTCAGGTCACAGCTCATGACTTAAAAAATAAAATGTTGAAGCAGAAAGAAATGGGCATTCTGAATCCAAAAAGTCTGAAATGACTTCCTCACACATCTCCAAATGGCTAAAGGAAACTGGAGCTAAGCATTCCAGCTTATGCTGGGGGCCAGGTAAAGGACAGGGCCTGCTCTGTGCCGTTGCCAAATCAGTCTTCTAGAAGGATTCCTGGATCATGTCCTTCCCCTGCTCAAGAACAGACAGCTGTGGGGATAAGCCTGGGAGCCAGATAAGCTTGAGTCCTAAATGTTGCCATTTGCCCTTCGGACTTGGGGTGACCCACTAACATCTTGTTGTTTCCGTTCTTTCATGTGGAAGGAAGGATATTGATGGAACCTACCTCACAGGGTTATTGTAGGTAAGACTCTTAGCACAGCAGCCCAGAATAAAATCAATCAGTGCTTGCGTTATTAATAGATAAGGTGCATTTCCCTTGGCACAGCATTTAAGGTCTTTTATCATCTGTCTTTAAGTGAGATACCCCGCCATTCTATTTTGGAATGCTTTCCCTGAAACTAGAGCAGGATCTTGTTTGATAATTTGCTGCGTGTCTTACTTTCTCGATTACATGGTAAGCCCTTTGTGAGGAAAAGACAGGTTTGACTCCGTTTCAAGAGCTCCCAATGTCCAGGAGAGTCCCCAGAAAATGCAGCTGCATTCCTACTCGTGAAACAGTTGGGGTTTGGAAAGTCTTTAATTTTAATCCACATGTTTCCAAATCCAGAGTGTTTTAAGAAGAGTTTAAGCTCGCAGGTAGGACATCCATTTGGTTTTGAGTTTCCCTGGATAAAATGAAAGAGTTGCATGAGGCGATCCATCAACAGGGGTTCTTCCCAACTTAAAAAATGTCGTGATTTTGTTGAATGTGTTTTGACTTCATTGTTGTCATGTCCCCGTGATGCCAAACATCACCAATTTCAAGCATGAAAGATGAGCCAAAATAGCAATAGCTTCAAATACCCAGATGTTTCATATCACATGAAAGCATGTCTTTTTTCCCTAACACATTTTTTCTCTTTTCAGCAGAATGCTTGACACTAGACCATTCTTTACTGTGAATGTGGTAAGGGAAAGCCAGCCAAAATGAAGCAGATGGTTGGAGGATTTAGAAGATGTTGCTAATCCTTATGTATTTTTTTTGTCTGTTTCATACCTTCTTGAACATTCCTTATAAAGAAAATAGTAAAGGCAAAGATTTTTAGCTGTTATCAGTTGTCCTCACCTTTATTAATGGAGCTACCCTTGTGAAAACTTTCAGAGAGGGTGGGGATCCCAGTATAATACACCCTCTTAAATAAGAGATGGGCTGTCAGTCATATAGCTTCACCGTGTTGCAGAAGGCATGAGTTTTCAAATCTGTGACTCACCACATCGCTAGAGGTGTGTGGAGGAATCAGATGTGGCACATGTTTTTGAAACTAGAATGAATAACTAATATTTAGTAAATTACTTAAATCATTGAATGGGACTTCAGGTTCCTTGAAGAATTAAATTCACCTCATGTGAATTTGAGCAATTTCTCTCAAAAGGCCATTTATTTATCAGTAAGCTCAGCCAGAATTTGGACATACAGGTCAAATCTTATTAAAGAAGAAGAATGTGCATTTTCAAACTCTTTTCAGTTTCCCAGCCAGGGACATGGTTCTTTGACATGGTATCTGAATGTGTAAAACCCATAAACCACCTCTGTGGTGAGCTGCTTCTAGGTGGAGTTCCCACATAATTGTTCCTTCTTTCCCGGAAAGAACTAAATGATTTATTTTAGAAAAGTCCTTTTTTTGTGTGTATGGTTCAATGCACACTTTAGCTGGAAGGGAAAAGTGAGAAAACCAACTAATACCAAATATGAATAATAGAATGGATTGAAGGGAATTGAAGGGAAACAGTTGTATTTCATGGAAGGTTTGTGGGCTGCTCCAGTTGACACAATAGCTGATGTTTTTTCCCTGACATTTTCTGAAGCCCCAGCCCTTCTTGCAATTTGAGTTTCAGTCAGAAGATAGAAAAATCCTAACCTGTTTTTTTAGTACTACTTTCTATATTCCAGACCCTGTCTGAAGTACTTCACACCTGTTGGCCTATTCAGGGATGTAGAACATCTGGCCCATGGGCCTTATAAGGCCTATGAAATCATTTGGTCTAGCCGTGCCAAGGCATTAGGGGTGAGTTAATTAAATGTTTGACCAAATACAGCAGGCGAATTTTTAAGTTGATAATTTTGTATGGCTTGTGAATGATGTTATAAATATCCAAATGGCCCTGGGCAGAGAAAAGGCTCCCCACCTCTGGACCCTCGGTAATCATTGCAAAAGCTTCAACATGAGGCAAATATAAGTATCACCCCCATTTTACAGAGGAGGGCACAGAGATGTTAAGCCACTTGGCCAGTGTCACACAGCTCATATGGCCCAGGCAGTCTGATTCTAGATGTTAACCTGGCACTCTGTTTATCAGACATGAGCGTGCATCAGAATCATCTGAAGGGCTCTGTAAGTTAGATTGCTGGGCCAGTAAGTCTTGAGTGGGGCCTGACATTTTATATTTTAAGGTGATGCTGAGGCTGCTGGTGTGGGGGCCACACTTTAAGACCAGGCACTGTGCCTCTCTGTCATACCCATTGCCAAGAAAATGGTTGTGATGGCAGACAAACAGTAAAATCTTTTCTCTTTCAAAAGTCAGACTGTGAGGCTGCTGAGGCCATAGAAAAAGACGTAATCACTCATATCTGGCTCTTTTGAATCCCAAGTCTATCAAAACTTCCCAGGGTAGAGAGAATGGAAGAAAGCATAGACATTGGGGGGTTCCCCAACCTGTCGCTTCTGGACGCTTCCCTGAAGAGGCTGTAAAGAAAGCAGGGTGGGGGGGATGTGGAATGGAAGCCCCAGATAGGTTTGGGAGATCTGGGAACACAGAGAATCTGCCAGGTAGAGCCCATGGGAGCTCCCCAACTTTGGATTCCCATTGCTCAGCTTCTGGAGAAACGAGCAGTGGCAGCAAGGAATGTAGTCAGGCTTGAAACATTATGACAAAGTTTCTTGGAGCTTCAACAAAGGGCAGTAAAAGGAAAATGATCCCTATTGAATCTTTAGAACAGTGGTTCTCAACCTGTGGGTTGCGACCCCTTTGGGGGTCGAACGACCCTTTCACAGGGGTCGCCTAAGACTATTGGAAAAGACCTATTTCCCATGGTCTTAGGAACCAACACACCGCTCCTCGGTGTAGCAAAATGTAGCAACGTAGTTTACTGTTGTTATATGAAGACTGTTGCCCATGCTACACCACTATTCAAGATAAAAATTTCACTTATTTGTGATTAGAAATAAATATTTCACAATATATAATTACATATTGTTTTTGTGATTAATCCCTATGCTTTAATTATGTTCAATTTGTAACAATGAAAATACATCCTGCATATCAGATATTTACATTACAGTTCATCACAGTAGCAAAATGACAGTGATGAAGTAGCAACGGAAATGATTTTATGATTGGGGTCACCACCACATGAGGAGCTGTCTTAAAGGGTTGTGGCATTAGGAATGTTGAGAACCACTGCTTTAGAATGATTCATATCTGGCTGGTAGAGAACAGCTGACTTGGGGTTAGGATGAAGCAACCAGCAGTGATCTGTGTGGAAGGATGACCAACACAGTAAAGAAATGAGGATGTGTCCTGGATGCTGTGTGGATAGATGCCTACACAGGCGACTAGGTGCCCACCCTCTGCCACCTGTCCCACTGCACAGGAACCAGATAAACCCCCCAAACCTCAGTTGCATTCCTAGAAAAAGGAGGTGGGTGGGTTTTACTTTTCCAGCACCTCGAGGAAAAGAAACATAACCAATTAAGTTTAGTTCTATGCAAAAGAACTATTATCTCTTGCTTATAAATTTATAGGATAAAATCTATACCTACTTCAGATCTGCTGCTGTGTAGAAATGTAGAGAATGCTAGTAGTATAGGGGACATCTGTGCCACAGGCTGATTAAGGGATCCAGGGATAGATTTAAAACCAATTCATCATGGATCCATAGAGGTGTCCAGGGAAGACCCTGCAGGCTTTGGAAATTCCACTATTGAACTGTAAAGAAACTTAGTTTGAAATAGAATAACCCAATGCTTTAACTTTATGAGACAGAAATAAAGTAGATGATTGAAGGAGGCAGAGAGAGCAAAGGTAGAGAGTTTACTGATATAATTAATCTAGGGCTCCGACTTTCTTTCCTTGGGAAGCAAAGGATCTTCCAAGTAGTATCAGCCCAGACCCACAAGGTAGTTGGAGGCTATCATTAGCTATGAAGAGACCACCTCCAAGTAGTTGAGGGCCAAGACCAGACCTCTCTTTGGGGGTTAATTCTCCAGGACACAGAGGGTCAGGACTTTCTTTCTTCATCTGCTGTCTAAAACACCAGTTTGGTGGGTGGGGTTTTCATATCCATCACTGCCAGGAAGAAAACGGTTAGGATGGGGTCTGAGAAGAAACCTGGGCCTCTGATGACTTTATGTAGCTGAAGTCACCCAACATTGACTGCCTAACTCTATAAAGTGAGAAATAAAAATCCACTAGTCTTAAGCCATTTATTTATTTAATTTTTTAAAAATATATTTTATTGATTTTTTACAGAGAGGAAAGGAGAGGGATTAGAGAGTTAGAAACATCAATGAGAGAGAGACATCCATCAGCCGCCTCCTGCATGCCTCCTACTGGGGATGTGCCCACAACCAAGGTACATGCCCTTGACCAGAATCGAACCTGGGACCTTTCAGTCCACAGGCCAATGTTCTATCCACTGAGCCAAACCGGTTTTGGCAAGCCATTTATTTTTACTTTTTTCTCCTTTACCATCCCATCTAATAAAGATGGAATACGCAAATTGACCATCACCCTGTTACAAAGATGACAGTGCCCACAGCCACAAGATGCTGGCGCCTAGTCCCCTCAGCCCTGCCAGAGTCCCTAGTCCTTTCAGCCCCACTGGGGGAGGGGGAGCATCAGGCACGTGGTGCAGCTGCAATCACCCTCAGGTGGGTACAGCCACTTCTTGCACCTGCCACTGGAGTCCCACAGTCCTTTCAATCCTCAAAATACACATTTTTGTGGAGTATTTTAATTGCATTGA
Organism: Lasiurus cinereus; assembly: GCA_011751065.1. Classification (NCBI taxonomy): domain Eukaryota; kingdom Metazoa; phylum Chordata; class Mammalia; order Chiroptera; family Vespertilionidae; genus Lasiurus; species Lasiurus cinereus. The sequence goes on along the minus strand of JAAGEH010000076.1, from coordinate 6,466,063 downwards.
AAAGACTTTCTTTGTGAAGGCAAAAGTTTTCTCAGTGTTTGAGTGACTCCAAACTTTCATCTGAGTATTCAATGTCCATTTTCACTAAGGATACATTGAAATCCTTCTGGCAGCCTTAGTTTTTGGAATGCTCATTTTGATATTAAGATGAACATTTTCAATAATCTTTTTCACTGTCTACTTATATTGTAGTGGCTTCTCTCCCCTCTCATTCATTGTAAGGGAACCTTTTAGTGACAGGTGGCGAAGGTTTTCTCTATAGTCACCTTTTGGTGTGATTGTACTTGCTGTCCCCATCCAACTGTGTCTTTTCCTCCATTCATTCATGAATGAGTTATAATTGCCATAATTCTTTTGCAATCAGTCAATTGCTGCAGTTAACAAATGGTTTATTAGAGTGTTCACCTCCATTAGCTGAGAGGCTAGGTCATTAACTGCCTCTGATAACCATTTCTCAAGGTTTATGACTTAAATAATCACTCAAACAATGACTTTTACTCTTTTATCTGGACTAAAAGTTTTGTAAGAACTTAGAATTTAGGGATAAAATGGGTAATATCTGATAAGCAATATATGTAGACTTGAGCCTCCAATTTTGATTTAAAACCTCCCAGCAGAGATGAGACACACTCTGAAACAGCCATGCACCCAGAAATTATTCTCAATGACAATGTGCACTTGTCTTTTGGGGACTGAAGTGTGTAGGTAAATTAAGCGCTTTCCTTTTAACTTCATATTTCTTGTCTAAGAAATACCAGCCATTTTAACATAAACTATGTAGCCTCAATGTTCTGTGACTTTTTCATTGATAAGCCATTGTATGCTACCTATACTTTGTTTTCTGTAGTAAAGAAGGAACTGATGCTTAGAGTGAAGGGAGCTGTTATTATCAATTTGTATTTGGCATTTCTAGTGACTCAGGATGATAAGTCATGACATGAAAAGGATAATGAGATTCACAGGTTTGGTCATGCCCAACCAGTGCTCACAAAGCTCACCAGTTTTAAGGTGCCTAGGAATAAAGACTTTATAGACAGGGAAAGTGGTCCTTTGGGGTGCTAATTTATAGAGTACCAATTTCCCTATTTCCAAAGAGAGAATTATAGTATTAATATTTTTATTCCTAGATATTTTGAGGATGAAATGAGATAATACCTATGAAGCATTTACAAATGGACGAAAGATTAAAATGCCACTTCTGTATTCATATAGCTAATATACCTAGAAATTATTGTTTTAGATAGAAAATGCTTATTTTCTCATTGTATTCACTCATCCAGTAATTTAAATTCTTTCAGCTATACAAATCTAATAAAGCTTTTAAAATCATTTTATTTTATTATTTTTTACTTCTAACATAGACTGCAACCAGACTTGCTTTGCTTGTCTTGGCTCTTGTTTAAAATAATGTATGAAAGGATGAGCACGAACAATTTCTTTTTCATCTTTGGTACCTATGCCTATCACACAGTAAGTTTTGAACACATGTTTATGAAATTCCTCAAATATAGCTGGTCAAAATTAATCTTTCTCTCTTTGGTGATTCCTCATTGATGTATTTCTGAAGTAGTTTCTTAAAGAAAATATTCTATCTTGTATCAGTTCTTTATATTTCTGCACGCTCTCCTAACTTGCATAGACTTAGAACATAGACAGAGCCTCTTTCTCTTTGTATCCCTCCTAATCCCTACCACCATGCCTAGCCTATATTGTAGCATTTCCTAGAAGACGTCATTGAAGACTAACATAATCAGGTATTGAATTAGTATCCTATTGTTGCTGGAATAAATCAGCACTCTCTTAAGTGGCTTCAAACAATACACATTTATTATCTTAACATTCCAGAAGTCAAAAGTCCAAAATCATTGTCATTGTGCTAAGAAATTCAAGGTGTCAGGAAGGTTGGTCCCTAGGGCAGCTCTAAGGGAGAATCTCTTTCTTGCCTATTTCAGCATAGAGGCTGCCTAATTCCTTGGCTTGTGGTCTCTTTCACCATCTTCAAAGCCAACAACATAGAGTTTTCAAAATTCTTTCTGCTTCATTATTAACGTTGCCTTCTCTCTGTTTCTGAAATGTTTTAAAAAGTTCTTTAGGCCGGAGAAAAAATGATATAGGTTAAATATTTGAATCTACATAAAGAAAGGAAGTGTCAGAGCAAGAATAAAGATAAAATATATATATATATATATTTACTTTTCCTATTCTTAGTTAAGGTAAAAGATTAATGGTTTTTTAAAAACAGTAATAGTAACAATGTATTGACTGACTATAGCATATGACTGCATGAAATAAATGATAGCAATGCCACAAACAATGGAAGGAAGAATTTGGGGTTATTCTTCTATAAAGTATCCATAATTCATGTAAAACAATTTAGTGTTATTTTATGGTTCACTTAAGTTATTTAGAAATATACATTGCAGATTCTAGGGCAACCATCAAAATTTTTTAAAATTTATAAATGTTATACTAATATAGGAGATACAATGAAATTATAGAAGATGCTAAATAAAAATTAGATAAGGCAGAAAAATAGAAAAAAGAAAAAAACCCAAAGAACAAAAGTAATAAATAAAAAAACAGATAAAAAGATGGTAGATATTAATCTAATTATATCAATAATCACTTTAAATATAGATTGTTTAAATGTAACAATTAAAAGATAGAAATTCTGAGTGGATAAAAAGACTAAACTATAGTTGTGTCTGAGAAACCCATTTTAACTATAAAGGTCCATATAAGTTAAAAGCAAAGAGATGGAGAGAGATATACTATGCTAACACTAATTTAAAAATGGTGATTATTTTTATCTTTGAGTGAAGAAATCTTATATGGCTTACACTTCTATCACTGACTATATGAAAAATTTATGTAATTGAATAAAAGTAAAAGTGTTAGTTTATATTACTTAACTGTCTCCAAACCAAGGTATTTTAATTAATTTGGTAATACTAGAAAAAGAAAGCCTATAAAACTATTATGTTACTTAGCCACTCTCAGCTCAAATGTAAAAGGAAGACAAATATACCCATTAGGATTTCTCTTAGGTACATAATGAGTGGAGGTAGCATGCCCAGCATCATTCTAATATAATACTTGCATTGCATAACACCTATCTTCCCTCTGGTTCTCATGCAATAATAACTCACTTTTTTCCCTCCTTCCTTGGTCATCTTTCTATTTTGTAAATATCCTTTGTTCCTCTTCTGTCATTCTTTTTAAATTTTTATTTTTATTTTTGCGTATTATATTGCATCTATCAGTCCTCTGTATGACATTATTATATAGAGCAGTGATTAGGTGAAACCTAACAGTTTAGACATAGGTTTAGCAAGAATTAGTAAATGATTATGGCAGTATTGGAGAATTTAACACATTGTCCAGATGGGTTCAAGTAATTCTCTAGAGTTAAATTTCTCATGCTCCAGATGGAGACATTTTTTTTTAGAGAATGGGAGTAGCTAGAGGAGGCTCTGCGTTTAGTTCTGTGATAGGCAGGGGGCAAAAAGGGTAATTGTCAATATGGCCGGAAAAGAATAGATGGGAAAACGATCCCTTAAAAATTAACGATGAGGAGAAAGAGAAATGATACAGTCCTTCAATAAAGTCTGAAGAAATTCATAAAAATTAATTCCCAGTGTTAAACAGTAAAGTAAATAAATTGCTTTTTTTCACACTTACGGCTTGGAAAATAAAATCCAAACTCCCAGTTGCCAAAATGAATAACAATAATTATAGGAAGCCTGCTACATAATGGTCATTTTAATTACCATGTTTTTGTGTGTTTTTTTTTTGCGATATAATTAGTTGGTTGTTTTTTGAAAAATTTGACAGAGAGGCTTTTCCAGCTGGTTTCAGGTCCTGTCTCTTCTAATGAGTATAATTATATCTTCCAAGCAACAATGTTCAGAATCCAAGGAAGTAAGGAGGATTAGACACTGAACATCTTGTATTGCAAAAAAGAATTCAATGACATTTACTGAAGCCGGTTCCAAAGGCATTTTTCAGCTCCTGTGCCAGCAGAGGACAAACTAAACTCCATGCTTCTTTCGTCTCTGGCAGGGATGAGTGGTCGTGCTGGGTGGGAGCTGTGTGCCTGCCACGTGAGTGTCATGCTTTCTCCACTCTGTTTCAGGTTGAACCCTAATATTGTGGCAATGACTAAGCAGTTATTGAGCAGGAGGATGTAGAATCCTTCACCAACCCTTCAATGGCAGCTAGAGTTTCCAGCTGGTCTCAATATTGTTCTAAATGCCATACATAAAGAGCCACCCTTTCTGTCACATCAGTGACAGAACCAGGGAGAACAACAAAGGGGCTTGCTGTAGCGTAGCTCTAGTCATAAAGAAAGAGCTGTAGACAACTTTATCAAGTAAGAAGCCAATTGCACGCACAGTATACCCTCCTGATCACAGTCTGTGAGCAATTAGAATGGGTAGCCAACTCTGGGAGGGGCCATGCCCGCCTTTTGCATTGTGTGCTGTGACCCCGTTGTCTTCTGGGAGTGTGTTGATATCTTTGAGGTAACACCTCATGATGGCAGTTTCTGGAGGCTAATTAAGAGTTGCCTAGAAGACGAAACCCCTGTATCTGCTTTAAATGAGCTGCCTGTTAATTTGGAGCAGCCCTTGGTTCTGATGTGATGGGCTCGTGCAATTAGAAGTAGTTTATGGCTCATTCCTGTACTGTTTATTGCTCTATGGTTATGTCAGGACACCACTCCCAGTTGTTAATGAGGATCCTCCTGAAGTGAAGGATAACAAGATGAAAATGCTCTCTGTTTGTGCCATGCCTTAGTTGTGGCACTACAAAGGACATCACTTGGACCCTTTCCTTACCCTCGTTGTATATTGGTTATACGAGGCCAGAGGTTAATAGGCAAGATTTATCAACCCTGATTCAAACAACAGAGAGGGTAAGTCCCTTGACCATTGTCTTCAATGGACCCTTACACTCTCTCCTTCCCCAAGCCTTGACACCTTCTTTGCTTCTATTCTCATTTACAGTAGAAAAATGTGCAAAAGTAGAAAATGAGAGGCAGGAAACATCTCCTTGGGACCTTGTGTGTTCGTCTCTTATTTGAAAAGGAACAAGAATTATGAGAAGCTTCTACTAGACTTTCCTTGGGCCAGAACTAGGTCTCATACCCCTCCCTATCATAGTCACAGTCAAAAGGCAGTGCAATCACTAAGACTGGCTTAAACCAATTGTGATTCTTCCCCTGGGACTGAGTACATTGCCACCAAACAAAACTGGGGTCCTGATGGCCAGGAAGAATGAGCTGATGGCTGGGCACCCAAAATTGGTGGCCACAGCTACTTACTGACAGTAGTCTCTTTGGAAAATCTCTAAGCCTCCATTGTTTTTTAGGTTGTGGTGCCTTCCTGCCTGGGGTGCTGAGACAGAAATGCCTTCAGGATACCGGATGGCTTTCTCTCAGGTTTCTCTGTGTTGGAAATCACACAAAATATAGGGAGAGAGTGGTCCATTTCCGAAATTGCTTTGTGGTATCCACCCCTCACAAATTTTCTCACACAAAGAGCTCCTTCCACAATGACTGGTGCTCTTTTCTCTGTGGAGATCAGATCCAGGACCTGGAGTTGGGGTTGGGAACAGATACTTGTGCCTTTATGACTCAGCTTTCTGTTGCAGGACATTATCCATCTCTCCAAATATACTTCAGAGACAGCTTTATGTTATTCTACTTGGAAAAATTAGTATTAACCAAATAAAAATAAAATTAAAGCTGTAGGTTTTAAGAGATCAGACTTTAGGATTCACAAGCTTGAGGACTGCCCCCAGAATTTTTGACTCAAAGAAACACATTATAAGTTGAATATACTTGGAAGAAACCCTATCAGAAGTTTTGTATTAGATAAGGAACTTGTACTGTAATGGGGACAGGCCAACCAGAAACATTTGGTTTGGAAAGTGGTCAGGTTTACAGGAGAGTACTATCATGACTTAGACCCTATTTCATGGATTGAGAAGAAACTAGGCTGGAGAAATACAAGAATCAGTAATTCTGGGGAAAGTATTATGACTCAGAAATATAGATGGTGCCTGACTTACCATTTTTTAACTTTATGATGGTATGAAAGTAACATGTATTTAGTAGAAACTCCACTTCAAATTTTGTTTTTTATTTTATTTTCAAAAATTCTTTTAAAAATTCTTACCTGAAGATATGTTTTTATTGTTTTTTTTTTTAGAGAGAGAGAGGAATGGAGAGGGAGGGAGAAAGAAATATTCATGTGAGAGAGAAAAACATTGATCGGTTGCCTCCTGTACACTCTCCAAACTGGGATCGAACTTGCAACCTAGGTATGTGTTCTGACCAGGAATCAAACCCTCAACCTTTTGTTGTTTGGAACAATGACACTCCAATCAACTGAGCACCCTGCCAGGGCAAAACTGTACTTCAAATTTTGAAATTTGATCTTTTCCTAGAGTAGTGCTGGGCTACGGCAGCAAGCCATGGCTCCCGGCCAACCACACCGTCACTATGGCAAACTACTGATACTCTACAGTGTGCTGTGGTGCCAGTATTTCTTGAATGTTGTGTTTTGCGTTTTTGTATCCCATCATATCTACAAAATGCCCATCTGTGTCTCCTGCTTCTGGTGAGAAGAAAAGGAAGACAGTTACTCTTGAGATGAATGCAAGATAATTATCCAACTGTAGGCTAATGTAGGTGTTCTGAGCATCTTTAATCAGAATCAGAGATGGTATAGGTTTGTGGGGTTTTCTAGAGGCAGGTGCAAATTAAAAAACAGCACACCAAGTATGAAGTAAGTACTTAATAAATGATTACAGTTAACCAAGTCTAGACCATTCTCGAATGGATGTTCAATTTACTTGGGACAATGTTTGACTACTGTATGCCTTCCTCTATAGTCTACACTCCATGAGAGAAGTGACTATGGCTGCTTTTACACATTATTATATCCTCAGACCTATCTATCATAGTGCTTGCCTAGTAAAATATTTTAAATAACTAAATACATAATAAAAGCATGACTGAATGGATTTTAGAGTAGGTCTTTGGTTCTTGGAAGAGTAGTGAGAGCAGAAGAACAAAGATACAGTTGAAGCTAAAACTTATATTAAGAGTTGGCCGAAACTGGTTTGGCTCAGTGGATAGAGCATTGGTCTGCAGACTGAAAGGTCCCTGGTTTGATTCCGGTCAAAGGCATGTATCCTGGTTGCGGGCACATCCCCAGTAGGGGGTGTGCAAGAGGCAGCTGATTGATGTCTCTCTCATCGATGTTTCTAACTCTCTGTCCCTCTCTCTTCCTCTCTGTAAAAATTAATAAAATATGTTAAAAAAAGAGTTGGACACGAGGTCAGATAGGACCAGGTCCATGAGAGATTTGAAGCTGAGATCTGTGTAGGAGAGTGAAAGTCAGGTGAGCCCTCTTGTGGGTAGAGATGTGATGTCAGAGAAGTTGTTTAGTCCATCAAAATTATTTGACCATATCTTTCACTTTTCCTGCTTGATTAGAGTTAATTTAAAGGTGGATGTCTTATTTGGTTGATACTTATATCACCTTGGTGTCTTGCACACATGGGTAGGTGTACCGTGATTGTTAAGGTGAATCAGCAAATGAATGCAAGCCAATTTCAGGTTAAGAACTATTAAGACACACGAATGCAAAGTGGGGAAGTACAGATGTATAGCTATGCAATATAGAATATACCAGTTGGATGAAGATATATTTTTTGGTTTGACATGAAAAAGTGGCAGCAATTTCTCATTAAATTAAATCATAGGCTCAGTTGGTTTAAATATCCAACATAAATGATAGTTGCATTTTTGCTTAATTTGTTAATGGCAGTCTCTAGCTATGTGGCATCTATATTTTCTCATGAATGGGAAATAGTGATTGTTACCATGCTGATGGCGTTTTGGATGCATGAGAGAAAATTAGAAGGGGGAGGGATAACAAATGTTATATACTATTAATTTTCTACTTGTTATGCATTTTTCTGCTATTCATTACTAGTTTTTGGTTTGCAATGTACTTCAATAGAAATAAAATCTCTCAGCATTATTTGCAACTGGTTGACTGTATGACAGTTCTGAGCCAATAAGATATAAGAGGGAGATGCTAGCTATAAATGTGGGAGTTGACAATGTGTTTGATTTTGTTCTTGTTTTTATTTTATTACAGTAAAATGTATATAATAAATTTTGCCATTTTAATAATTTTTAAGTTACAGTTCATTGGCATTGATTATATTCTGCAATCCTGTGCAATCTTCACCACTATCTATTTCTAAGACAGTCCCTTCACCCTAAACCAAATCTCTGTACCCATTAAACAAAAATTCCCCATTGCCCCTCTCTCCTGCCCCTGGTAAACTCTAAGCTACTTTCCATCTCCAAAAATTTTCCTATTGTAGGTATTTTATATAAGTGGACTCATATAGTATTTATTCTTTTGTGTCTGACATTTCCTAATGCATGTTTTCAAGTTTCAGTCATGATGTAGCATGTATTAGAACTTCATTATTTTTTATTGCTGAATAATATTTCATTTTATGTACACCAGTATGTACATACTGCATTTTGTTTACTGTTTCTACTGATGGATACAGGGATGTTTTCTCCTTTTGTTTATCAAGAATAATGCTGTAGTTAGCATTGGTGTTTAAATATTTGATTCAATCAACCCAAGTTTTTAGTTCATTAATGTATATACCTAGGAGTGGAATTGCTGGGTCAGATAGTAACCCTGCATTTAAATTTTTGAGGAATCTCAAACTATTATCCATAGTGGCTGTACCATTTAATATTCCTAGTAACAATGTAAGAGGGTTTCAATATTCACATTCTTGCCAATATATGTTTTCTAGATTTTTTTTTCATTTTTAATTGCTAACATAGTAGATGGGAAGTGGTATTTCATGGTTTTGATTTACATTTCCCTAATGACTAATGATATGGAACATATTTTCATATGCTTATTAGCCATTTGTGTATCTTTGGAGAAATGTGCTTTGCCTATTTTTTAATTGGGCTGCTTGTCTTGTGTTGTTGAGTTATAGGACTTCTTTGTATGTTCCTATATTAAATTCTTATATTTTCCCTCTTATGTGGGCTACTTTTTTACTCTTGATAGTGTCCTTTGATGCATAATAAAAAATTATTGAGGTATAATTGATACATAGCATTATATTATTTTCAGTTGTTGTAGGAATATAATCCTATATAATAAAGAGGTAATATGCAAATTGACCATCACTCCTCACACAAGATGGATGCCCCCATGTGGACAAAGATGGCCTCACCCATGTGATGGCCATCTCAAGATGGTCGGCAGGGGTGGGCAGTTGGGAGAGACCAGGCCTGCAAGGAAGGGCAGTTAAGGGTGACAAGACTTGCAGGGAAGGGCAGTTAGGGGCAATAGGACCAGCAAGAGAGGAGTTAGGCATCAATCAGGCTGGCAGGGGAGTGGTTAGAGGGTGATCAGGCTGGCAGGCAGAAGCAATTAGGGCAATCAGGCAGGCAGGCAGGCAAATGGTTGGGAGCCACCAATCCTGGATTGTGAGAGGGATGTCTGACTGCCCGTTTAGTCCCGACAGAACGGGCAGCCAGACATCCCTCGAGGGGGTCCCAGATTGGAGACAGTGCAGGCTGGGCTGAGGGATGCCCTGCCATGCATGAATTTTGTGCACTGGGTCTCTAGTGATTCAATAATTGTAAATATTGCAAAATAATCACTACAATATGTCAAGTTAATTTTTGTCACTATGCATAGTTATAAAATATTTCTTGTGATGAGAACTAAGATTTTCTCTATTAGTAACTTTCCAATGTGCAATATAGTATTATTGACTATAATCACCATGCTGCACATTACAATCCCATGACTTACTTATTTTATAAAATTGTTAAATTTTGATAAAGCCACAATTATTCTATATTCCCCCTTTGTTGCTCATGCTTTTGGTGTCAGTTCTAAGAATACATTCTCAAATCCAAGGTCACGAAGGTGAATGACAGTGCACTTGACTTTTACAAGTGCAATGTTAACATTACATGAGTGGTTTTTGTTTCCTGGATTATCACCAAACATTGATTTTCCTTTAAATCTTAGGAATCACCATGACATTAACCTCTCCATCAGTTGTTAATCACGGCCACAACAGAGTGAAAAAGAGTGGTTGAGGTAGGACCCAGCATCCTGAATATGTGGCTTCTATTTCAGGCTCTGCCTATGTGGCAGATACTTGGTGACCTTCCTGTCATCTACTTTCCTTCCTTCTGTTAACAGTTTCTGCAATTTGACACTCAGGGCCTCTTCTGTTCTCAGTCCATATGCTACCTGTGGAATCCCACTCTTGTTTTAGGGACAGGCACATGATCAAATCACACTCCAGTCCTGGCTATACACAAGACAGTTTGGTTCAAGTAGGACCTTTTAATTTAACAGAGACATTGAGATATAATAAATGTTTTGTTGGTAATTAATGGTACAGAAGCAAAGTCTGCTTGGGACTTTGCCCCAAGAGAATAAAGTCTGGAGCTAATGGCAGATACCTGGCAATAGAGGGAGAGGATCTACCTGAGAATGGAGCCAACTTAGAAGATGGAAAATCAACAAGAGAGAAATAGGCTCTGGTGAAATTTTATGAGATTTGCATTAAATTAACATGAAGCTAGTCTACCTTTTATTAAAGTTTTATTCTCACCTGAGGATATATATATATTTTTATAGAGAGTGGTGAAAGGGAGAGAGGGAGGAAGGAAGGGAATGAGAAAGGAAGAGAGAGATTAACATTAATGTGAAACATATTGATTTTTTGCTTCTCACACGTGCCCCAACTGGGGTGAGGAAAATCTGCAACTCAGATGCTTGCCCTTGAAGGGGAATTGAACCCAAGACCCTTCAGTCTGCATCTGATGCTCTAACCATTGAGAAAAACTGGCCAGGGAGAGCTAGTTTTTCCTTTTATTTTGAATTGATAACTCTTCTTTTCTGCTTAGGCCAATTTGGGTTGGGTATGTAGTCACTTGCAAATGAGAGTCCTCCTGGACATAACTAGTAACCTTGAATGTGTCACATCACATCTCCGGGCCTCTGCTTTGACTCTGAGATGCATGCGTTCTCTTTTGGAGACTGTGAAACTAAGACACTGTAAGGTGAAGTAACTATCTTCAAGGTCACACAGCATATCACAGGGAGCATTGAAATCTATAAGCTCAAGTTTTGGATGTTCAGTTCTGGTGCAGAAAGAGCATTTTTTTTTATTATTAAGCAGAAAACTGACGGATGATGGCTTCTGCAGACTTGCTTGGACCTGAAAATTCCAATATTATAGAAAGGAATCTGAGCCGTTAGGTAAATTACTTCATATGCTCACCCTGCTGAGCTGCAGATGGACAGTACAATACAAAATGTACTAGGAGAAGTACATGCACTCACAGTTGATGTCCTATGAGATCTGCAAATTGTACCTGACAAAGGAAATTAAATTTGGTTCAAAAAAAGCTTTAAGCAGTTCTGAAATATTGAATGAGCTCCCACTCTTTCTCTCTCTCTTTTTAAATATCTCAAGTTCATGAACTCATTTTCTTTGCCTCACATTTCATCATCTCCTTAACAGATGGGATTATTACCCACATCTTGGCTAGGATAAGAATGTAAGACTGCCACTTTCCTGGATAGTTTCCTTTTCCGGCAGGCTTCGATCAATGGCACACACCTGTGTGCTTGAAAAGAACCCCCCTTCTTACACTTTAAGTGCTTAGGTTTTTTTCCTTTCTTCCTTCGCTACCCCACTCCTGTTATTTTTCTATTTTCCTTCTTATTTTTTTCCTTATTACTCCCTTCATTCATCCCTCTCTCCCTCCCTTCCTCTTTCCCTCCTCTGCTTCCCCTCTCATTCTTAGAGAAAGGTCAGTTTCAGGATTCTCCTCCAGTCCCAACTCTCTAGGCAGGAAGATTTATTATTCCATTGTCTTCTTAATGACTTAGGGTATGAATATCAGCTGTCATTTCAGAAGTAACTGAAAAAAAAAAACCCAAAAAATAAAAACAAAAAAACTACGCATATTTTCTGGCGTAGAAGATGACCCCCAACTTTTCCAGTTAAAATATAGAGTTTGGGATATACACACCCTATAATATGACACTCAGTGTATAAGATGACCCCCAACTTTTGAGAAGATTTTCCTTGATTCAAAAGTCATTTTATATGCCAGAAAATATGGTACTTAAAAAAAATCTACAAAGCATTTTTTATGTGCTTGAAACTTTATAAAAAGGAAAAAAATAAACTTGGATTCCAACAGAGGCAGAATTTGCAGACAGCACCAAACCCGGTTTGGCTCAGTGGATAGAGCATCAGCCTGTGGACTGAAAGGTCCCAGGTTCGATTCCAGTCAAGGGCACGTACCTTGGTTGCAGGCACATATCGCAGTAGGAGGTGTGCAGGAGGCGGCTGACAATGTTTCTCTCTCACTAATGTTTCTAACTCTCTATCCCTCTCTCTTCCTCTCTGTAAAAAAAAATCAATAAAATTATTAAAAGAAATAAAGAAATTGCAGACAGCAGGAGCAATCATGAAAAACTTTTCAAAATCTAGCTTTTAGCTCTATCTTTTCTTTTTCCAAATGACTGCATGAAGACCAGAGTGACTATGGGAGCTGCCCAGAATTATGCAAATAATTCCTGGCATGGTTTGTCCAATCCACATCAAAACTTTTACTGATATTTTGCCCAGAACAGAGCCTTCTTTATATAGAACTCTTGAGGTTTCTAGGTTTTACATTAGAAAATCAGTAGAATAGGGCTATAGTATTCAGAAGGATGCTGCAGATGGCCAGTTTTATGTCTTATATTTTAATATGTATAACCATTGAGTTAGTTATATAACCTCTGGTTTAGTATTTCAACATCCAGGTTTATTCTATTTTTTCTTAATATGTATATGTAGATTTATAATTTTTACATAAATGTATAATTGCTATATCTAATTTACTCTCTCATTATTTTCTTGTCTCTTTTCCTTTCTTCTTACCCTCAGCCTTTTAGGAAAATTACTTCCTTTTATTTTATGCTTATATATCATATAAAAATTATCAATACACCTGTATAGTTATTGCACATATATACATCTCCCTAAATAAAATTTTTAATATTATGTTATAAAAATAAGACAATATTAGACACACTTAAATACATGTTACTTTAGATACTAGTTCAACTTTAATTTTTTAAAAATATTTTTATTGATATCAGAGAGGAAGGAAGAGGGAGAGAGAGATGGAAACATCAATGATGAGAAAGAATCATGGATTAGCTGCTTCCTGCAAGACCCCCACTGGGGAACAAGCCCACAACCCGGGCATGTGCCCTCGACCGGAATTGAACCTGGGACCTTTCAGTTTGCAAGCTGACACTCTAACCACTGAGCAAAACTGGCTAGGGCTCAACTTTAATATTTTGACATAGGTATGAGTCCTTTAGTTACAGATTGAAGAAAGTTTTGGATATATTAATCTTAGTCATTTTGTAGTCTCTTGCTAGTGGTCTATACTCTTCCACAAACTACTAATGTCCTTCACATGCCCTATTTCAATTAAGACAGAGATGAAGAGGACTTGCATACTGCAAGTATACAATTAATAGTTGTCAAATGGATGGTAGAAGTCAAGTTCTAAATGGAGATTGAAATGCAATATTATAGGAAAATGATAGAGTGGGTTGGGAATTTATCAAGTGTTGTAGCTCAAGTTGAGTGTCTATTCTAGGGTACAGAGTGTTGAAGCTGGAAGGCCTTGGAGTTAATTTACTCTAGTAGTTCTCATACTCTCTGAGAATAAGAATCACTGGGGAAACTTGTCAATTAAAATGACACTCTTGGGGCTTGATTCAGTAGCAGTAGGTGTTATCCAGGAATATGCTTTTTTAAGAAGTATTCCAGGTGATGCTGTATATAGATGATCCTCAACCAGATTATGAAAAATCCTTTGGGTACAAAGAAAGAGAGGTCTAGGGATTATTGACTTGTCCAGTCAACCATATTTCTATCAAAGATGGAATTATAAACTAACTAGAGATGCAGTGCATGAAATTCATGCACAGGGGGTGAAGGAATCCCCTCAACCTCTCCAATACGGGACCCTTCGGGGGTTGTCCAATGGCTGGTTTAGGCCCGATCCCAGCAGTCAGACATCCCTCTCACAATCTGGGACCACTGCTCACCTGCCTGCCTGCCTGATTGCCCCTAACTACCCCCCGCCCTGTTGGCCTAGTCACCCCCAACTGTCCTCTCTGCAGACTGAGTTGCCCCCAACTGCTCCCCCTACTGGCCTGGTCTCCCCTAACTGCTCCCCTGCTGGCCTGGTTGCCCCTTACTGCTACCCTTGCTGGCCTGGTTGCCCCCAACTAGCCACTCCTGCTGGCTTGGTCACCCCTTACTGTTCCCCCCTGCTGGCCTGGTTGCCCCAAACTGCCCTCCCTGCTGGCCTGGTCATCCCTTACTGCCCCCCTTGCAGGCCTGGTCACCCCAAACTGAGCCCTTGCCAATCTCATCACCTCTCACTGTCTGGTTGGCCCCTCACTGCCCCCTTCCCCCCACTGGCCTGGTTGCCCCCAACTGCTCCCCCTGCTGGCCTGGTCAGCCCACACAGCCTGTTTGGTCATTCTTTCAGTTGCAATGGTCTCTTAGTCTTTTTCTTCCCTGAAATGGAGTACTATTGACTAATTTTTTAATATTTTAAAATATTTTTATTGTTTAAAGTATTATAAATAGTAGTACCTATGTCTCCTTTTTTTCCCTATTGACCTCCCCCTGGCCTTCCCCACCCCAGTACATGCTCTCACCTGTGCCCGCCCCCTCAATGGCCTGTATCCATTGGTTATGCATACAAGTCCTTCAGTTGATCTCTTACAGGCCCCCTCCACCCCCAACCTCCCCTGCCTTCCCACTGTAGCATGACAGTCTGTTCATTGCTTCTTTGCCTCTGTATCTGTTTCCCCCTGCCACCCCCCTGAGTCTTTTCTTTAAAAACATCTTGCCTCTGCAGGCTAGAAATAAACTTTAAGAACAAAAAATGTTTGAGTCCCAGTTTCAATGTCAAACAGTTCCTTGTGTGTACACATCAGCAATGGTATCTGGATAGTGGACAAATGGTGGCAATGCAGGTCCAACCCTCTCCGGTTTGGTCCTAGGCATCTTGTAGCGATGCACAGCTGCTGACTGCTCGCATGGCAAGGCGTCGTCAATGTCTTCCATCTCTGGACTGTTTCTCCTCTTATCTTCGTGGTTGGAGCAGGCCTGTCAGTTCCTCTCTGTTGCAGGAGTCCACTTGGTCTTGGAGTTGTTTTCTGAAAGTATATAAACATATTCTCCTCCAAAAGTTAATAAAGGAATCTTTTCTATAAAATTGACTTGAGGTCCTTTTTATTTTTGCCTACCCGATTTTCCTTTGGCTTATTTTGACATTGTGTGTGTCTTGCTGTTAATATTACAAATGAAAATTAATTTTCTAACGTTAAAATTTTTACCGGATATTTTTCCTTACATGATATTATCCTACTACCCCCCTTTTATGATTAATGGAAACTTTTGTAAATTTTTTTAATGCAATCTTGATAACCTTAAATTTTAATTTTTTGCACACACATATGCCTATTTTATGTTCATTGCATGTTAAGCAATTTTACCATGAGATGAACTACCAATAGAAATTTTAGTTAATACTTTAGAAACAGCTTTTTGTCCAGTACAATTACATTTTCTTGGATATTCACTTATTTCAATTTGCCAATTTAAATTAAACTGAAAGCTTGATTACTCTTTTACTTTCAAATTTAATACTCTGCCAACAATCTTAGATTACCCTGTACATATTAGTGGAGAGGTTTATTTGCATTGAGTAGGCACTGAGCATTCCTAGTGCTAGGCTGAATTTAGATATAAGGCAGCTGCTGTCGGCATGTTTCTGTCTGTTACCTGGGTCCCGACCTGTGCTGAGGGTGGGAAGCGAAGTAGCCACGGAGGCAGTAGACCTCCCTCAGAACGGGTAAGGGTTCAGACCCCTGCAAGGTTGGGGGATGAGGGTCTGTGCCCCACCTGTGTTGATCCCCAGATCCCCAAGTTCTCTCCTGATGGCCCCTCTGCGACTGTGCCTATCTTAGGTTGTTCCCTCCCTGAGGAATCTTACCCGTCTCTGGCTAACCAGTCATCCTCCAGGGCCAAGCTGGGTGTTGTGAGGTTCAGTTCTGTCTCCATGGTAGCCTATGCCCCCGTGGCCTCCACGCCCAGCACCTGCCTTGGGATCCCCTCGCCTGCTGGAGGAGTTCTGGCACTGATCACATATCTCCAGGAATTCAGGTTCCTTCTCCAGGGAGGGCCCAGCTCACACCATTTGGTGAGAGACAGATCCATTATACTAGCCACCTCGAGGCTTCGACCTCAGCATGAACAGAGAGCTCAGGCTACAGCTGAGGGCCATTGGATTGTGAGAAGAGGGTCCCCCTTGGCAAAAGAGGTAAGAGGGGCCAGTATAGAATGCTCGAGTGCCTTCCCAGTGCCTTAATTCCTTCTGAAAGGGATTAAATCCTTTCATGTCCTTTTATAAATTGCTGCTAAACATTCAGAGAATTAGTTTGTAATTTTGTTTGGGATAGTTGTACCATATGCTGTTGTGAAATATCAAAAATTAAATGACATTGTGTGTTCCTCCAGGTGTTTTATTTTCATAATCTTTGGTAAAGGCTCTAAAAATGTTTCAGCTGCTCTGGTCTGGTGACTCAGTTGTTTGGAGCATCATCCTGTACAGCAAAAGGAGATGAGATTCGATTCCCAGTGAGGGCACATACCTAGGATGCAGGCTTGATTCCTGGTCAGGGTGCATATGGGAGGGAGCTGACCTATGTTTCTCTCTCATATTGATCTTTCGATCTCTCTCTCTCCTTCCCTCCCTCTCTCTGTGTCTCTCTTCCTTTCTCTCTCTTTCATTTCCCTTCTAGTACATATATTAGTACATATCTTCAGGTGAGCATAAAAAAATCTGCAAAGAACAAAGAAAATGTTCCTACTGGCTTCCTTTCCCCAAGTCTTCATTTGCAAAAAAACATTCTCCCAAATGAGAGATTGAAATTTTCATGTTAGAATGGTTCTTAGGAGATGAAGACTGAATCTTATTAAGTAAGTTATCTCAATGTAATGTTACTTTTCAGGTGATCAAGGAGAAGAGATTTAGGTAAGTGACTTGCATGTCCATTCAGAAAATTCCATCAAAAGAATGTTAAATAATCTCATTCCACTTGCCACTTGGTTATTTTCACTTAGAATCTGAGGGAAATACCTCTGTTGATATCTTTGAAACTGGCTTTGAATCTTCTCATTTAAACATTGCTTCATGCAGGTGGTAGAAGAACTCATTTGGTGAAATGAAATAGGTCAGTAGTATTGTATTAAATTGGGGGATTATGTTATATATTCATGGCCCATTATGAAATATTTTTATATCTCCTGTGCTTCAGGGGATGAAGAATATTGCCCATACAAGTTTACCAAGCTTTATATTTAAACATAAAATAGTTTAAGACCTCATGGGGCAATCTAGTTTACAATTAAAATGTTGCGGGCAATGAGCCCCTCATTAAAAACACAAAGTAAAACTTAACTCACATCATTAAAGTACCTCTATTCATTACTACAAACATACACCATCTGGGGTGGTTTCGTGCCTCCCAATTTCTTATTAGCAAGGGAGAGATGGGGCTGACTTCTTCCAGAAATCGGTATGTCTTACATAATGGAAACGCATATTGCTGATGGCAAGTGGGCCATAATTACTGATGGGAGCCTCTGACCAAGTGTTAATGCTGAAAAATGTCTTTCACCAGTGCTTCGAAAAGGAGTCAACTTGCAAATTTCTACTGCGGTTTGTTTTTCTTAATGATGTTGTCCTTTTATGACCAGAAAGATAAAGTTTAAATGTTAAAATTTAAAAAGAAATACTCATTTTTCTTAACTCATTGAAATGGTAAAAAAAATAACTCGTTGTTCCTGGGTACCACCTTTTATGTACTAGTATGATACTAGCATGATCTATGGTCTTCTCCGTGGCTCTTTTAAATAGATAAAACAGGCTCTGAGTGGTAAGTGGCTTGCAAAGGAAAAATAACTGTTGAGTCACAGATGTGGGGATGATGCTTCTCTAGGGGATATTAATCATAAAGCTATTATGAGGCTGCTCTTTGGGGGTAGTGCTATTGGTATATAAAGTGACTCCAGCTGCATTGAAATACCTTGGTACCTTAGGCAGGGATTACAGTCTACCTCTGCCTCTCAGAGTGTGGTCCAGGAACCAACAGCTTCTGCTTCACCTCTATGCTTGTTAGAAATATCGGGTCTAAGAACCGCTGCACTTTCTTACTTTACTTTAAAGTCTGCATTTTAAATAGAATCCTCAAGGGATTTGTACATTCTTAATGTTTGAGAAGCACTGGACTAGATGATCTTTTATTTTATTTTATTAAAAAAATATGTTATTCATTTTAGAGAGAAAGGGAGAAAGATAGAAACATCAATGAAGAGAGAGAGCCCTGGCCAGTTTGGCTTGGTGGATAGAGCATCGGCCTGTGGGCTGAAGGATCCCAAGTTTGATTCCAGTCAAGGGCATGTACCTTGATTGTGGGCACAACCCCAGTAGAGGGTGTGCAGGAGGCAGCTGGTCGATGTTTGATGTTTCTAACTCTCTACCCTTCTCCCTTCCTCTCTGTAAAAAACCAATAAAAATATATTAAAAAAAAAAAGAAAGTCATTGATCCATTGCCTCTTGAGTGCCCCCTACTGGGGATTGAGCCCACAACCTGGGCATGTGCCCTAGCCAGGAATGAACCATGACCTCCTGGTTCTTTGGTTCAACACTCAACCACTGAGCCACACCAGCTGGGCTGAACTAGATGATCTTTAATTCATTTTTACTCATACCTTTACTTATGTGGTCCCCGCAAACAAGAAGACTCTAAGCCTCCCTTATATACCATCCATCTCTTGAGGACAGCAGCCCCATCTTACATAGTTATGCAGCACTCACAGCATTTACCACTATGACTTTCCTAGTATTGATTTTAATGTATTCTTGACATATAACTGAATAAACACATGACTGTCTTTCTTATGAAAATAGAGTGGTTACGAAAATTTGACTATTAAAAAAATTAATAATGGATGCCAAAGTCTTTTTAAACATTGGATTAGACCATTCCATTCCATTTTCACCTCTTTTTTCAGCTTTTTCAAGATAAAGCAAGTGATTTTATTTGGTACGTGTGGCTGGACATTAAACATTTACGACTGAGGCTCCTGTGCAAGATAAGCTGGTTCTATTGTGCCTGTCACTGACCCTTCTTAGCTCAGAGACAAGTCCTACTGACACCTTCCCAGTTATCTTGTCCTCATTGTTGATTATAATAAGCCTCTAATTCATATCAGTCTCGGCACCTGCCCCTCGACTGTTTCTAACAACCATGAGCACACAGTTTGGATTTCCTGGCCAAATCCTTATCCTCACATTTCCTGTAGAAGGAGGGCTCCATCAACAAAGCAGACACAGA
Organism: Lasiurus cinereus; assembly: GCA_011751065.1. Taxonomy (NCBI): domain Eukaryota; kingdom Metazoa; phylum Chordata; class Mammalia; order Chiroptera; family Vespertilionidae; genus Lasiurus; species Lasiurus cinereus. The sequence continues at coordinate 6,446,477 of JAAGEH010000076.1, read as the reverse complement.
TAGTGTTGGCAAAATTCCCCACCTGAACACATACTGCATTCAGAATAGAGCTGGGACTTTCAATGAAGACACAAATAAAAATATTTTTTTAGAACCATGAAAAAATGCAGGACCTTGACAAAGGAGGAAGGAACAGGCCTGGATAGTTTTCCTGTGTGAACATCACTGACATATGTACCCCTAGAGCAATGGTCAGCAAACTCATTAGTCAACAGAGCCAAATATCAACAGTACAACGATTGAAATTTCTTTTGAGAGCCAAATTTTTTAAACTTAAACTTCTTCTAACGCCACTTTTTCAAAATAGACTCGCCTAGGCTGTGGTATTTTGTGGAAGAGCCACATTCAAGGAGCCAAAGAGCCACATGTGGCTCACGAGCCGCAGTTTGCCGACCACAGCCCTACAGCATCTGAAGGGCACAAGCAGAGAGAGCACAAGCAAGACTGCAGAGGGATCTGCGCCTGGGTTTCTGTGAACCTGCAGGAGCCAACAGGTTACAGGGCCGTTCAGCTGGAGCAATCAGCCTCTGGATAAATACTGCTCTGTGTCTGAGGTTCAAAACTCCTATAGCTTGGAGGTGGGAATGGGGTTAGAGAAGACAAGATAAATTGAGAATCTGGGAGGGAGAGAGAATAGGATGACTAAAACTAGCCTGATTTTTCTTTTTGATGTTACTTCATTGCCAGAGAGTCAGGATTGTTGAAATTGATATGCTAATTTATGTATAGTAGATATAAATTCCTGTTTGGTGTTAATGAAAGCTATTTTTAATAAGCATGAAAAGCAGAATGCACAGAAGTGGGAGAGGCATTATATTTGTTACTGCTCATTATTGTAGACCAGAGGCCTTAGGCACGAAATTTGTGCAAGGGCCTTGGCCACGGCCCCTGCCCACTGCGGGTCTGTCCAGAAGGAAGGATGTTTGGTCTAATTAGCATATTATGCTTTTATTATTATAGATGACTTCCGAGGTGAACTTGGGAGAAATAAGAAGTGTAGCATTTTGACACATTTTTGGGTAAACTTTAGTTTCTGCACTTTATGCTTTGGAAAACCATCTTCCTGATTCTACTCACCATTTCCTCCTCATGCCTTCCTACTTTTATTCTTAAGCGCAGAGAGCAGATGGCAAAAAGTTAAGAAAGGACTGTATGTTGGATCACATGATTAGAAAACCATTCTGGTTCTTTCCTTTTCCTTTATTTTAAAGATCATCAGAAAGACCATGCCAACTCATATTCCAGAAGTTGGGCTGGATATTCCCTTGAACTGACCTGACCTCTGAGCCTCTTTACGTGATGTCCTGATTGGCAGAATAGAGTTGGCTACGAGTGTGGACTTTGTGGGCTGAAAGCCTAGGGTTCTATCTCACCTCTGCCCTTCCTAGCTGTGGACCAGAGAAAAATGAAGAAACGTTGGCATGCTTAGGTTTCCTTATTGGGAATGTTAGTAGCACCTATTTCCTTGGATTATTAAATAAGATTAAGCAAAAGTGCTTAGCATAATGCCTAGCATAGAGCAAAAGAACATTACATATTCACATCATCTACCATTCAGCTATTCAAAAAACCAAGGATAGTAGAGCAAAGAGGCTCTTAGAAATCAAGTCATCTACCAGCTGTTGTTTGGGGGGACTCTAAGCTTTGGATAAATAGGAAGGTAATGTTTGCCCCGTATACTAACTATCAAAAGCTATAGGCTTTTAATAGGTATGGAGGGAGCTGGAGTTATATAGGTGTAAATTATTCATGAAAATAACTCTGAATCTAGTTGTCTATAGTTTGAATTTAATAGAATTACCATGGCATAGAATATAGTCAATAATATTGTAATAATTATATATGGGGCTATGTGGCTACTAGAAATAATGGGAGAACCATTTTGTAAAGTATATGTTTGTCTAACCACTATGCTGTATACCTGAAACAAATACAAAATAATATCGAATGTGAACTGTAATTGAAAAATAAAAAAAAATTAGAACTCCCCTAGGATAACTGATAAATCGGTTGATAAGTGTAAATTTTCAGACTGTGATTTACATATTCTAGAATATATGTTCATACTATATATCAGGAGAACTACAATCTGTCTCTTTTCCCATATTTTTTTTCCTAATCACAGGTATCTTAAGAGATGATATTCTCATTCCTCAGATCAAAAACCAAAGATCATCGCTGTATAGTGAGCAAATGACTTAATTGGGATTGGCACTTACATCTATCTAATCAGATCCTCCACTTTCCCCGTTGTTTTATGCTCCCACAGCCCAAGCATACGGAAACAGGGCTTTGGTTAATTGAGGGCAGATTCCTTTAATACATGATGAAACCACCTTTATCAGAATTGCTAGTAAGTTTTTTACCTGTTGGATGACTGAAGGGTAAAAGGCTGAAGTCAAGGGGCTCAGAAGTTAGCTTTGGCTCAGGAAAGCTGGCTTAAGACCTTAAATGACATCATGTGATTGTCTAAGAGAGTATTGTTGCTAATAACAGAAATACTTTCCTGGAATTCATTTCACAGACATCTGAGTTCCTACATGTGCTGTACATTGTTCTAAGCAAAGGAAATATAGTAAAAAGCAAAATTTAGCATAGTCTTTGCCTTGAGAATGCTTTACATGAATTTTTTTTCCACATCATCAAATACTTTGGCTTACAGAATACTATTTGAAAACCATTTTTACTAGTTACAACTTCTTGATACTTTTAGTGCCTACTATAAGGATACTTTTATTAGGCAACTTTAAATCTTACTTGTTTACCACTTACTAATTATTGAATGAGGAACTATCAGACAGTAAGAGCTGTAGGCATTAAAACAAGAATAAACAGAATTTGGTCTTAGATTGTTAGGAGAAATAGATAATTATTTCTCCTCCTCCTCCTCCTCCTCCTCCTCCTCCTCCTCTTTTTCCTCCTCCTTCTCCTTTTTCTTCTTCTCCCTCTCCTTCAATATGTGCCATTAGAAAATGAACAACTTAAGTCTTATCCCTGGAGGTTTCTAAAAGCTCTTGTTTTTATAGTTTAATTTGTTTCTGCAGTCACTTTCCTAACTTTTCTTCCTGTTATCGTTCTCCAGTTTAATCTTCAGATAAATTTTATTTGTATGAACTCACATAATTATGAATCTTACTGAGAGTATTAACATGTCCTGTACTCAGAGAGTAGAAAAAGCCAAGTTTTAGTCCCCGAATCACCATTTACTAGTCAAATAACATTGGACAAACTTTTAGGGGTCAGTTCCTTGTAGTTTTAGTGTTGTTTTTGAAAATCAAGAGAAAAACACTGATGAGGATTTTTTTTTTAAGTTTCCAAACATAGTACATTAACACTAGTTTATTTTTTATTTAGACTTTCTTTGGGAGTATGAATCATATCTCCCAAACTAGATTATCAGATCTTTGACATTAGAAATATTATTACACACCATTTTGAATCCCCGAATGCATTTAATATGCTTGCACTATTTGTTTGGCAGTATTTGAATGACTTAGGACAAGAATGAATAGAAATAATGTAAGGAATGAAATCACCCATTTTAATTATTTACATACATGAATATACATGGGGCATTTTCTTTTTTTTTAATGTAGGTTAGGAAGGAGGAATTTGGGTTGGAAGCAAGGCTAAGAGGACAATGTATGTGAGCAGGAAAATGAAAACATAGCTCTCAGTTGGTACTTGTCAGGTTTCCAGATTCTGTTCAGAGAAAGGATCGGAGCATGGTCTTTAGGAGTTAATGGAATTGTATTGGGGTCCAAATGTCAAGACAAGTCATAGTTAGGGGGGAAGCTGTTTTCACCTTTGTAGGGAGCTCAGTGGTACTCAGATTACCTAATGACTGGAAGCTTGAGAACATCCTGAGGACACACTCTTAACAGTGTTCATTGGCCCTCCAATGACAGGTTGCAGGAATGGTGAAGATTCCATGAGTGGTTTCTAGGGCAATGCACAAGGACAAGTGTGAAGGGATGGGATATTTGACAGTCAAAGTTCCTTCTGGCCCCTGTATCTGACAGACTTGAGGGTACAATAATGCAGTTTTTCAACATTCCAAAGCATAACATGAACAAGATGGTTTTTTAGCTTTAAAATATTGAGGGGTTATTCCTTTACAAAAGGAGGTCACAAAAACAGGCATGGAACTAAACTTCTGCTCAGGAGAAATGGAGTAGACATACTTGTTTCTATTCCTCTCATTAATACAAATAAATTCCAGGACAAATACCAGAGAACTTTTAAAAGTGAGGAGAAGAAAGCTAGGGACTTCAAAACCCAAGGAACAGCAACATGGTGATAAATTTCCTGGCTTTGACTTGGAGCTAAACAAGCCAGGAACCACCTGGGTGGCATGGCTCAGTGGTTGAGCATTGACCTATGAACCTGGAGGTCATGGTTCAATTCCCAGTCAATGCACATGCCTAGGCTGAGGGGTGATCTCTAGAGTGGGCATGCAGGAGATAGCTGACCAATGATAGTCTTTCATCACTGATATTTCTATTTCTTTATCCCATTTCCTTCTTCTCTGAAATCAATAATGTTAGAAAAGAAAAAAAGAAGCCAGAAAACTAGAAGTACTAATGGATGTTGATCCTTCCAGCTCCCCCCAGCATCCCTCTAACACTCACCAACCCTCCTCCCCATCCCGCCTATTTCCCACTGACAAAATTTTGCTCTCTCTAACCACAGGGCAAAAAAAGTAAAATCATAAGAAGGCAGAAAACTTGTGTATTCTATTTCTGCCGAATACCACAGAAAAATTGGTGTCCCCACCTTTACTGCCATACCCATCAGCAAAGGCCAAGTGGGGACTTAGACTTTAACAACTCACCAGGCTGACATGAGGAGCCCCCATACCCACTACTGTGTCCCAACACGTGAGTTAAATCACTGAGGACCCTAGAGGGGGAGTGGGGATGAAAGGGACAAAAGACACAAGGAATGGAGACAAGACAAAGTTCTGATCAAGTCTCATTTATTCAGGAGGAGTTTGGGTATTTATAGGGAGAAGGAGGAATGAGGCCTAGCCCTTAAGGCGAAACACCTGGCTTACGGGAAAGAGATAGGGTTTGGGGTAATAGAAACCTAGCCTGAAGTTATTGCTAACGTGGCTGGAGCTTACTATAAAATGGCTGTCAAGCACAACAAGTTTCCCACACTACTGCGATATTTTCAGAGAAGACCAAGTATAAATTGGGATTTTTAACATCACCCAACCGTCATGAGGTCACCCCTCCCCACCCTGATGCCAGTGAAGAACATATAAAGACAACCATGAGGCACTCCTGCTCCTCCTAGGCAATGAGGTATCATTGGAGGCTTAAGGAGAGTCAGAAGCCTCACCTCCATTCAGCAAGAGTGATGTCCAAAGAAGTCAGACAACAGAAGGTTCAAGTAAGATTCACAGTGTCAGAACATAATACGCAAATATCTAGGTTTCTATTGAAATTCATTCATGGTAGTAAGATCAATGAAGATCTCAAACTGAATGATGACAACAATCAATAGATTCTCACACTGAGCTACTAGAGATCTTAGAATTATTTGGCAATGAATTTAAAATAGTCATCATAAAAATACTGCAATGAGCACGATGAACATGCTTGAAACAAACAAACGAACAAGCAAACAAACAATGAGATAGTATCAGCAAATAAATGGAAGATTTAAAGAACGAAATGGGAAATTTAGGACAGAAACATATGATCACCATAATAAACCAAAAACTCAATAGATATACTCAACAGTAAAATGGAAAGGATACTGAAAAAAATCATTAAACTAAAAGAATAATAAAAATGATTCAATTTGGAAAGCAGAGAGAATGTAGACTAAAATAAATAAGTGGAGCCTTAGGGACAGATGACATTATAACAAAAGATTTAACATTCATATTATTGGAGTCCCATATAGAGAGCAGAAATAGATCATTTGGATAGCTGTATATAACAATTAAGGAAATTTAATTCATATTTCAAAAACTCCATAAAAACAGATATTCAGGTCCAGATGATTTTACTGCAGAGTTCCACTAAATGTTTAAAGAATTAATGCAATTCTACACAATCTTTTCCAGAAAATAAAAGAGGAAGGGCACCTCCCAATTCATTTTATGAAGCTACTCTGACACCAGAGCCAGACAAAGATAGTACAAAAATATTATAGACCCGAAGTGGAAGTCTGAAATATTTGACCATAGGGTTGAGTTAGGACATCTGGATTCTGTAGTCAGCCATGTTCCTCCCTTATCCTACATTTTTTTCCCTATGAGCCAGATCTGAGCAAAGTAACTAGTAGCCTCGATTTCTTCATATTTAATGGAATATTGGACTCTAAACATTCTTTTAATTTTATCACTAATTATTTTACCAATAATTTTATCAGTAAGATACTCTAGTAGCTAAGAGTCATTATTAAGCATTGGTGGTACTCTATATTTGAGTTACAACTTGCTTAATAAACTGTAATTGAAAGGTTGTCTGTATACGTCTTCATTTATGCAATGCATAACAAAATAGCTTTTCACATAATAGACGTTCACTGAAGTTTTTATTGAAGACTTATTTGATGAGTTTATCACTGGGTCAATAATTTAGGACAAGAGCTTCCTGAAACAGTTACCCATTTTCACATGTGCACAAAACCTAAATGCCAGGATTTAAAATCTCTTCCTAGGCCATAGCTCACCAGCTGTTTTAATACAATCATGTAATGTTTAAATGTTCCCTATTAGAAGCTCATATAATTAAGCTCAAATGTATTTTAAAATGATACCCATTTTTAATTAATCATATCATAGTTATGCAACTATATAGCAAATACCATAAGCATTCATATTATAGGAGATAGGACCCTGGAGAGACCATCAAACCGCAATGATGACTTCTAAATCTGAAAATTGAATCTGTGATGTTTAAGAAGGACTGGAAATGCTTAAAGAGCTGTAACTCACCCAGCTGATTATTCTCTGAGTTTCAGAATGAAAAGCTTTCCATGGTCTTAGGTATATTTATAAAACATGTGCTGTTGTAAATTTTCAAAAATGATGTAATGGATGTTTTTCATGACTCTCAGGGACCTGGTGAAATTGTAGAACTAGTGTCTATTTAGGAGACCAAAAAAAAGTTGGTCTAGTTTGCTTTTGTCTTGCCCTTTTCTTTCAACTATGACTTTGTTGTGAGCAATGAAAACAGATGGACTATGGACTATGAGTTAAGATTCTAGGGTACACTTAAGAAACTGTTCTCCAGCCATCATGTAGTGACAATGAACTCATACTAGATAATGTTATAAAAGTTATTGCCCCAGCCAGTTTGGCTCAGTAGATAGAGTGTCAGCCCACGGACTGAAGGGTCCTGGGTTTGATTCCCATCAAGGGCATGTACCACAGTTGCAGGCTTGACTTCAGCCTGAGTTGGGCTCATGGCAGGAGGCAACCAATCAATGTGTCTCTCTCACATAATATTCAGTCTGCTTCTTCCTCTCTCCTTTCCCTATTTCTTACTGGAGTTGAAGTAGGCCAATGAGAAGGTCATCAATCATATAGATTTTATATAAGCCCATCCTTCTTACTATTTTCCACTCTCTCAACTTGTTCTCACCAAGAGAAACAAATGAGACAAACAGGTGAGAAAAGAATGGGGATCTGTTTGCTGCTCAGGGCTTAGAACCTGGCTTCCATACTTCTTCAGAACTTTATTCCAAGCTCCAAAATGTGTTTGCTCTTGCCACAAATTTTATCTTGCAAAAGTGTCGGTTTGCATTACCTTTACTGGGGAATTTGGAAAGGTTTTCCACTATACCTTATAAAAACTGAGGCTGAGGAAGAAATTTTTTGTTCTAGGTAGAGGAAACCAAGTCTTTAAAAACTTATTTCACCTAAATGACAGTCCTACACCTAGTACATTTCATTAAACCAGTCCCCCAAAAGTCTTTATTTACTTCCAAATATCATCTCTACATTATATATCTTGAAGGATTCTCATCAGCTACCTTCCCTAAAGCTCCTTGTTAAGCTGAAGGATAATAAAAAAAATGACAGATCACAATTGAAATTTTATTTGGGTTAACTCAGAGTTCTTCTGAAAACATGAGAGTAGGTGAAATGTCTACCAGAACCTGCCAGAACTGAAGTTGCTTTGTCAAGTTAGCTTTAATTCTCCAGAGTGTGATCTGCTTCCTGCTTTTCCCTAAAGTAGAGCCAGTCTTCAAGTTAAGTTTTTAACATCCCGGATGATCAATTCCCAGATTGATAAATCCTTAAGCAATTCTGGGTACATGGAGGCCAACACTCTTTATGTTATTTTACTAAAAGAAACTTTGTCTTGGCAAATGTTTTTCCCAGATAGAAATTAATCTATATTTATTGATTAGCAAATATTTGTTTATATTAATTGAGTGTGTTGACATTATATTAGGCCCTGGGACATAGCCCTCCTAATGGAGATTAATTTTATAAACTTTTATTAAAATTGACGTTTCCTTCATTAGATGATTTTGTCATTGTGGGAAAATTGATGGGGTGCACTAACACAAACCTGGATGATATAGCACCTACCACACACCTAGGCTCTATGGTATAGCTTATTGCTCCTAGACTACAAATCTGTGTAGCATTCTATTGTACTGAATACTATAGGTAATGGTAACACAATGGTATTTGTGTATATAAACATATCATAATAAAAAAATAGTGCAGTAAAATATGGCATAAAAAATAAAAAATGGTACATTTGCATAGCGCATTTACCATGAATGGAGCTTGCAGGACTAGAAGTTGCTCTGGGTGACTTAGTGAATGAGTGGTGAGTGAATATGGAGGCCTAGGATATTACTGAATATTACTGTGGACTTTACAGACACTGTCCCTTGATCCCTCTTTCTACTTCCTTCTGACAGAATCCAAAATAGAACATGGAAGCTGACAAGGCTTCTCCATGAACAGGGACGTGGGCTGGATTAATTGAAAATATCAAGAGGAAAATGGCTGTGTAAGGTGTAGAGCACCACAGTATGACTATCCGGAGGGAGTGAAAGGTGGCCTGAGAGTCAGTAGGAACAAGGTGGAGAGATAAAGAAACACAGGGACTGTGATGGCCATGTGGTTTTGGCTATTAAATGTGGAACAGTGGTCAGATTGATGGATTTTGTGTTACTCATGAAAAATAGGGTGTTTAACATGGGTAGGGGATAGAACTGAGGGCAAAATTCAAGAGGGATTATACAACTGCTCTGTTAGGTTGGAAGTCAACCCAGGTTCAGAGTTTTCCAGAGGGCTATCCTATGTTGCCCAGTGACCTGCAGAATAATCTGCTCTGAATGATGTCTGGTGGTTGTAAAAAAAGCCAGCCACTGCTTCATTTTGAGGGTGAGATTGAGAGAATCCACTTGACAAACTCGAGTTTGTTCTGTCTCAACGGGGATCTTAAAGTCAAGGAACTAACATATTCTTCCAATCAAGGGATAAGCAATACTTCCAGATTGCTTGCTGATTACCTCCAGGCAGCACAAGTACTTTTGAGGACTAATGTTTAATCTGTTGGAAGGAACATCACAAAGTGGAATTATCAGCACCTGCTAGTGAGAATCTACATTTGGAAACCTTGGAAAATATCTCCATATTGACACAACGAGAATTTTGCCTCTGAATCCTGTAGCATTTATCAGTGTAATTTAGTACAATTAGTGCAAATTATCTTTTGTAGATGGGCCTTAGTTCATGAATTATTTGGTTGGTAATGAGTTTTCTTTAAATGATCAGAGAGACTGATGTTACTTTGTGTGAACTTGCATCTTTGCAAGTCAATACTGCAAATTGCACCAGTTATTCAGGAGGCCCCATGCAACTTCCAAGTTGGCAGAAAATAGAAGAGATGAAACTTAGGACCAGAATGGAAAAATATGATGAGGAGTAAGGTTTTCCCATTTCTGATTTGAAAGTTGCCTTTCCACAGCAACTGAAGCTTGAGGCCAATTAAAATTATGCATGACTAAACTTAATTTCCCTCTCCCCATCCTTAAATTAGAGGGAATTTGAATCTTAACTATGATTAAAATTCCATGTTAAAACCAAAAACAAATAACTCCACCTGAGATTTCAGGATTCTCTGATGCTATTTTGTCTCTCCTAATTTAACTGGGTTTCCTGTATTAGATCATATTTATCTCTTGATATTCTTCCTAGCTTGCTGGAAAGCCATCTAGGTGTCCAGCCCTAATGAAGGATAACGGTTCTACTTGAACAATCCAGGAAAAGAGGCAAAACCCACAAACAAGGACAAAGTCATCTACCTTGGGGTGGATCTAGAATTTGCTATCAGGTTATTTGTGTTTAGGGGTTGGCATTTAATAGATGCCATTTATATCCTATAGAGATATTTTCTAGGTTAGGATTCAGTATTCAGTACCATACACACACACACACACACACACACACACACACACACACACAAAGAAAAAGATGCAAATTGACCGTATCTTCCCAATGCCCACCAGCCAATCAGGAGTGAGTATGCAAATTAATCCAGCAAAGATGGAGGTTGATTTGCATATGCAGCACTGAGCAGCTGGGGGTGTTCCGAACTGCCCCAGCTCTCCAGGTCTCTGAGCAGTGTGGGAAGGTAGAAAGGTGGCTCCAGGCAGGAGCAAAGGCACAAAGGCTGCTCTGGGCTGGAGCGAAGATGGTTCTGGCAGCCAGGGGAAGGCAGGCCCATTCTTGCACAAATCTTCGTGCATCAGCCTCTCAAATAAAACTCAGCCTACAAGGTAGCCATTATTATAATTAACCCCATTGTACAGATGAAGAAATGATCATTTAGTAGTGTTACATAATTTCCCTAAAGCGCCCTTCCCCCAAGTTGTAGAACTAGGATTTTCATCCATTACCCAAAATTACCTAGAGCTGGTTACATTTGAGAGAAACTATAGTGGGAATATATTAAACAAAAGGATAGTAAAATGTGGTGTATATACCACCATTGTCTTGATTAATTATTGCTAAGTTTTAGGTTTGTTTAAAATTAGGTAACACTTTCAGGGGAAAAAGCATAAAATATAAATTTCTCTTTATAACTCCTAAGCTCTTGACTGTTTGACCTCCAAAGATCCTGTCAGAATTAACTTTTTAAAATACACCCACATGTATATTCCCACTTTATCTCAATTGCAATGGGATACTTTCCATTATTGGGTATGTCATTTATTTCATGCTTTGTGCCTATGTTCATGGTGTCACTTATGTAAATTCCTCTCATCCTTAAGTGCTGAGAAGCCTTCCTTGATATTCACTTAAAAGGAAATACTCTCTCAGTTGGATTCTTCCACTAAATTAAGTGAACCATTATGTTACCCTTCTGTATTTGAGGTAGTTATGGTATATGTTAATATGTTTATCTTCTCCACAGATTGTAAACTCCTAGAAGGTCAGTCATTTGTCTCATCCAAATGTAGGCTCTCAACATATTTCTACTAGTTTGAAATGACAGAAAGACAAGGCCAAAATGTGGAATAATTAAGCAGAAAGAGAGATCTGAACTTTTTTGCGTAGGCATGAAAGGAGGAAAGAACTTTGTAGAAGAGGTCACATGTCGCATTGCTTTTCTCTATTTTCAACATTCTTGAAAGCAAAGATTTTCCCTTCTGCATTTGCCTTCTGAAAATAAATATACAGAAGCTTTTTCTTTGTGAATGAAATTTAATTATATCCTAGTAATTTCTTAGAAGAGGCAGGAGTTTACTGGGTCTCCTGATACTGCCTAGTATTTTGGGTCCCTAGTGCAATCACACTCAAGGCCCCAGTGTGAACATCATTGTGTTCCTAGATAATTGGATCTGGGTTTAGAGTTTGATATACTTGCCCAGAGAGGATTGACTTACAGTGGGAGGCAAAGTTTAAAATAGTAATACTGCAAGAAGTAAATTAGGAGGACAGTTTTTTTTTAAAGTTGTTAATTGAATCATTAAAAATGCCATTTTGAAACAGGGCTGGTAGTGTGTATTAATTGCCAACATTAAGAGAGCAATAAATGTTAAAGCACCTCTTTTAGGTATGAGCTGTTAACAGAATTTTACAAATGGGAGAGTCACCCAAATGTATTGGATGATCATTTGCATGCTTGCTATATGCTTGGTCTGTTTCCGATTTGAAGAAGTTTGAGATCAATGTGGGAGACAGATCATAAAAAATCAGAGAGGTGTACTTAGAACTCCAGAAGCACAGAGGAGGGAGCAAATAACTCTCCAGAAAGAAATCTGGGAAGGTTTCCCCTGAGAGGTGATATTTAAGTTTTATTTATTAACTTTTAAAAAATATTTTTATTGATATCAGAGAGGAAGGGAGAGGGAGAGACAGAAACATCAATGATGAGAGAGAATCATTGATTGGCTGATTTCTGCATGCCTTATACTGGGGTTCGCACTCACTAACTGGCATGTGCCTCAACTGGGATTCAAAACCATGAATTCCTGGTTCACAGGTTGATGCTCAATCCTTGAGCTATGCTGGCCAGGCTAAGCTTTATTTTGAAGAATGAATTTTCCTGGCTAAAACGTGGAACAGAGCATCTCATGCAGAGGGTACAGCCTATAGATAAAATTGAATTGCCAAAAGGTATGTGTGCATTTAGGAACAGCAAAGAATCCCGTGTGGTTAGATACAGGGTGGGTGAGGCTGGGAATGTAAGATAGGGCATGGATGATGAGGTCTGATCATTATTACAAGCAATAGAGTCTTTAAAGGACATTTTCTTTTTTAGCTCAGAGGGGTCATCTGACCATGTAACATCATACCTTATAAGGACTAAACTCACAAGCATGAAAACAATAGTCAAAATCAAAAGGAAGTGTGAATGCATTAAAGAGAGAGTCACCATCAACTGAATAATTGTTGAGGGTAAAAATTATTCAGGTCTGTCTCAGAGAGGGTCTGCCATTGTCTTCCACTTTCCAGAGTACACATTGCAAACTTTCAGGGAAATGACCTATGCAATTAAAATGAGTGCATTAGTTAGTGCTGAATTATTTAAACCTGAATAATTGCTTGATCACAAGTAATCGTGGACTTTGGAACTTTTAGAGTTAAATTTAAGGACTCTGAAAGGTTATGAAATTTCCCCAGAATTTTTCCATGCTCAAACCTTTTGGGTCCTAAGTGGGTGAAGAGCAAGGACTGCCTTTTGAAGGCTAACTAGAAATGGCCAAATATATCCTAACTGTAATAAAGAAAACTATATGAAGTTCTTAATTTGTCCTCTTACACCGGAAACAGCCCACATCTCTTGCCACAATGAACTGATGTGATGGGAAGGAGCTACTAATTAGCAACTCCAGCCCCCAATGGGAGATCGGTAACTTTTCAAAGATTCTTTCTTCAATGTCTCCCCTCCCCCTCATTCCCCCATTCCCCACCCCCAGCCCTTTGGCTAAACAGAGGAATTTTAAAAGCCATTGTCCTCCTCTGTGGTCTCTTTTTTCTGTGTCATCTACTGCTCATAGTATAAACTGTGTATTTTGAAGTTCTAATAGGATGAATAGGAGGATTTTGGCCGTGTTAGAAGTTGTCTCTCCTTCCCATCTTCATTTCAAGGTCACTCAAGGAATCAAAGATGTAGATGCAGACTTCAAAAGCAGAATAAAGACTTGGAAACATGGTCTTTACCAGGCATTTCCCTGTAACTTCCTTCCTGTCTTGAAAGAGGTGAAAAGTGAGAATTTGGAGATGCTTGTCAGCCCAATTCCATACCCAATTGGTGCAGAGATGAAATTAGATGAAATAATGATAAAACTCTATATTTTCTGAATGCAAGGAATTTATAAATTAATTTCATCACGTGCAAAATTGATGGGAGAATAAGAATTCACAAAAAGGTTTCGTAAAGACTACAGGGAGTGTACAAAACATATTCTCTCTCTCTCTCTCTCTCTCTCTCTCTCTCTCTCTCTTTCTCTTTCTTCTTCTTCTTCTTCTTCTTCTTCTTCTTCTTCTTCTTCTTCTTCTTCTTCTTCTTCTTCTCCTTCTCCTCCTCCTCCTCCTCCTCCTCCTCCTCC
>JAAGEH010000076.1:6406970-6432331 GCA_011751065.1 Lasiurus cinereus | reverse complement strand
CTCCTCCTCCTCCTCCTCCTTCTTCTCTCTCTCTCTCTCTCTCTCTCTCTCTCTCTCTCTCTCTCTCTTTCTCTCATCTAACAAGGGCTAGAAATATGTAGGGGAGATTGAAGGTTTTCTATGTATAAGTCTGTTCTTCTGTATAAGATATAAAAATGGTTCTTCTTTTCCCATAGACTGAGTTGAAGTGAGAAACTCGAGGAAGAAGTAAACATTGGCCTTGGAGTGGGCTCTTCATTTTTCTCTAACCTTGGGTGGGGTATACTATTCATGTCATAGTGGTTTCCTGCAGTCTTCAGTTAACAAGTCTTAAGTTGTATTTACCTGGTATTATTTGATAAGTAAATATTAATTTTTGTGATAATTACATCTTCCAGTGCATTATAAAGTATCTAAAAATACTGATCATAAGACTCATTTTACTGTGAAGATTAAATTTACAACCAACATATCTATCAATTCAATTCAGCAAACACTTATTGAGTATCTCCTTTTTACTAGAGTGTTGACCTTAGACCTAGCCTGCAAGGAGGTAAGATCAAGGAAGAACAGTCCCAAAGAGCCAAACTAAATGCTACTAACTTTAAAGATATTTGGGAAGTGTAATTCTAGAAGGCATTACCCCACCCCAGGCTCGTAATGAATGTAATTTGAGAGCAAATGTAACTATTAATTGTCATACACTAAGAGACAGCTATAAACCATTTTTAATATTAGATTTAAAAGAAAACGATAACATCCTAATAAAAGCCTAAAATGCAACCCACAATGACTGGTTGTTATGATGTGCACTGACCACCAGGGGGCAGATGTTCAATGCAGGAGCTTCCCCCAGCCCACAGGCCCCAGGCCAGCCAAGGTGGGTGCCAGTGAGGGCCCTCTGATTACCCCACTAGTCGCCTCCCACAGATCAGCCCTGATTGCCAGCCAGGCCTAGGGAACCCTACCCAGGCACGAATTTTGTGCACCGGGCCTCTAGTTAAAATACAAAAGGGAATATCTGTGTGTGATAGTGTCAAGGATTAACAACTTTTTCTCTATACTTTTAGAATTATTAGTGGAACATGCAGATTAAATTGATTAAAGACAAATTCATGGGAGCAAAAAGTTTATTTGTATGTATATGTAAGAATACAAAGTAAGTTGTTCATTAAATGGTTCAAGTTAGAAGTTTAGTAGAGAAAATTTGGTAGGAGAAAGGGAGTGGGGGAAACAAGCCTTCTATGGAAGAACACAGAGGTTATTTTAGAGACGACAAATGTATTTTTAGGAAAAGATATAGGAGATAAGAAAGTTTGTGATAGCATTTGTCTATGCAGATACAAGTGGACTTTCAGGCTTATTCTCTTTTTCCTCCTAGAAGTAATAATTAATTACTGAAGATATAATTAATGGAATCCTCATTTCCAAGTTGTGGTTGCTTTTAATCTGATAAGGAAAGTCCTGAGAAGGCTTTTTTTTGGTATCTGTTGAATCTCAAATATCTTCAGCTTAAAATAATCTTCATAGCAACTATGGGTTTTCAAATGAGTTCCCACAATAGGGGGATTCTTTTGTTGTTTTATTTTGTTTGTTGACAGTTGAGTGGGGGACTCCTCTTAGGAATTTAATTTTGAGGTGCAAAGTAATAGGCATGTTTGATTTTGAGGATTAGTCCCTCTGATCATAGCCTGAACTTGCTATGAGTTGGGAAATGGCTCTTCACTTGAGTTGATGATAACTATGAGTGGGTCCCAGGAGGAGAATGAGAGTTTAACAGAGAGGAGCTGAAGGCCCAAACAATAAGTGGAAGCTGAGAACAAAGCAGAGATGGAGATGACCAAGAATATCAGTCTACACGTGAGAATGTCTGAGGGACCTTGAAAACTGATATCTACTACTGATGTCTATTACTTGGATTTAAATTGTTGGCCAGGCTATGCTTGTGAAGAAGTGACATAAATTCCTCACCTCAAACCTTCCCAAACCTTTTCAATTGGCCTAAGCCTTCAGGGTTATCTTCTATGTATACTATTTATTTGGTATATTATTCAATATGCATATTCTGAGATGAGAGAGAGCAGCGCTTCTTAACCTGTGGGTCACGACCCCTTTGGGGGTCGAACGACCCTTTCACAGGGGTTGCCTAAGACCATCGGAAAATGCAGATATTTATATCACGATGCATAACAGTAGCAAAATTTCATGGTTGGGGGTCACCACCACATGAGGAACTGTATGCAAGGGTCGCGGCCTTAGGAAGGTTGAGAACCACTGAGAGAGAGAGAGAGAGAGAGAGAGAGAGAGAGGGAGAATAAGAATGTAGGGGAGGTTATGAGAATGAGATTAAATTTCATTAACATATACAGATTTTACCAATAGGAAAATTTACTAGCATCCATGTAAATTGTGACATTTCAAATATATACTTTATTTTGATTTTTTTAAAAAACTAAATATAGACATTGTGATTTTTCTCAATGCTTATGTCCTTTTAATGATTTAGAGAATGACAGAATTGTGTGGTGCCTCACCATTTACCAGGAGAAAGAAGAGAGAATAGATTCAGGAAGTGAGATGAAAGACAAATCCTTAACTCAGCAGATGCAGGAACTTGGACCCTGAGATATTGAGGAGAAAAAAATAAGGACTGATACTGGGATAGAAGTGTAATTCAATTTTAAACTTCCATCTAAAGGACAAGAAAATTCAGCAAGCTGAATGATTTGGGAAAGTCCGAAGCTGACAGCCAGGTTACATATGTCACTAATGTGTATTGTGTGCAGAGTTAGTCATGGTGCATTCCCCAAGCAGACCTGGAAGGGAAGAGTTATGTTTGCAAATGGGATTCTGAAAATAGCCTGTGAGATCTGTATTAATTACTTCTTTTGTCAAGAGTATTTAAGAAGAAAGCTCTGGCTGCTAGGTGGAGGATGGGTTGTAAGAGGTGAGAGTGAAATCAGGGACCCATTAGGAGGCCATTGAAAGTTCTGTGTGGGAAACGATGACAAATTAGACCTTTGCAGAAAACCTTCCTTGCATAGCATACTTGAAAATACTGGATATAAAAAAAAATAAAGCTCATGGCCCTTAATGTCTGGCTGAGCTTGAGGAAAAATAATAAAATTCTTTCCAAGTCAGAAAGGAAATATGAATCCACAGGGTACGCAGGCTCTGGAGCAGGAGTTGGCCTCAGCATGCTGTGTTATCTACCATCCTGACAGCCAATGGTTTGGATTTGAATCAGGCCGAAGCATGGTAGGAGGTCATATCTGCCCTTTGTTCACAAAGCTAGGAGCCTCGAGGGATAATGACCTCACTGAGTGAACCAGGGAAAATCTGCCCCCCGAGGTGGGGCTGATGGGATACTTGTCTATATTGACCTTGGCTTTGGGTATAGCAGAAAATAAAAAAAAAGTCTGCCCTGAGAATTTCTGACTCCAACCTATACTTAAGCAGGTTTGGTCTCTGAATTCATAATAGCTGTGATGCCCTGGATCTCTGAAGCCTAAAATTTAGTCTTCATTAAACTCACAAGGTCCTGGAAAACTCAAATATAAACTCTCCCAAGAAGAATGCAGTTTAAAATCTAACTTCAAAAATTTCACTTTATTCTATGAGTTTGAAATCTTAAAGATATGAGAAAAGTAAGTCTTTGTGAATCGATAGAAACTACAAATTAGAATAAAAAACTACAGATACATAAAAATAAGTTTTTTTTTTGTATTTTTGAAGAAATAGGAGAATAAGGAGAAACCATGAATTTTGACCTGGTACATTTGAAAAAGAAGTAATAATTGAAATTAGCATCAAAGGATGATGTGTAACTATAGATTAGACACAACTGAAATGAAGATTAGTGAACTGAAACATAGGACTAAGGAAATTTCATGGAATGCAGTCAAGAATTAGAAGTATGTGATAAATTTAAGGGACATGGAAGAGAGTGAGAAGACCCAACAGGAACCTAATCAAAGTTCATAGAGAAAATAGGAGAAAGCACGAGTGGAAAATTGGTTGAAAATACGATTGCAATATTTCAAAAAAAAAAACACCTCCAATCTTCTGATTTTGGACTGCTAATGAGTCCCATTATAACAGATAAAAAGAATGCCACATGTAGAGCTATGAGTTGGAGAACCCCAAAGGCAAAATGAGGTTATCATAGAAGTCTGGGAAGTAAACTATGGGGGTAATTGTAGAGATGGAAAGATTTGGGCAGATTTCACTGCTGAAATTGGTGCAGTTGGCCGGTGAAATAGATTCAGGGCATGAGGGAAGTGGGACTCAGGGATGACTATTGCAGCTGGGCAGGTGATTGGTGATGCGTTAACTAGGAAGGGAAAGATGGTTTTACCTCCTTCTTCCTCTGGATATGGCACCCTCCCTTGACATATGGGAGGGTGGAGAGAAACAAATTTTCCTCTACCCTCAGGGTTCTTCTGGTGGGTCTAATAATCAAATAGACACGAGACAGATTAGCAAGAGAAAATAACCAAACTTAATATGTATATGTGTATGGGAACCCCACATTCATGAGAGAGACTCCACATACCCAAAAGTGGGTACGTGAGTGTTTAAACCATTCTGAACTAAGAATGAGGTAATGCATTCTGGGGACTTCCAAGGGTCACTGCAGGACGATGAGAAGAGCAGATGTTTAGTAAATGAAAGTTTGCCATGTCTTACAGATTGGTCAAAAAGATATTATTACTCATAATCTCTTATGGGCAAGGCTCCTAACTCAAGTTCTTTTAGGTAATTCAGAGGGGCACACATTTCTCTTGGGCCCGAAGCTAAAATGACCTTTAGCTCAAAGGAACCTCACACAATGGAGACACATCTTGGGGTAGCTTGTTGTGAACCCCCACAGGAGGGATAAAAAGGCAGTTTGTATTTCACATTGAGGTTCCCCAGGCCCATCTAACCCACTTCTGCCCACAGACCTTCCGTGCCAGTCGGTTGGCGTGAAAGGCAGAAAAGGGCAGTAAACTGAGCCTCCAGGTGTATGGGAGCTGTGGGGTTGATAGGAGAAAAAGTGTTGTTTTTGAGTGTTTATCCCCACAGGAAGCTCAGTCAATGTGACTTACAGAGAGCCCGAAGCCAATGCCCTGCATGAAAAGGTGACATGTCTGCCCAGGCTCTTTCCTGAGACAGCGGGCAATTTTAGGCAGATTTCCACCTGGATTTCCTGTCACTTTATCCGCAGGCGCAATTTTAATCTTGCATTGTTCAAGCCAGTCAGTCACTGTCATTTCTCCTTGTTTCAGCAAGATATTTTTTTTTCAGGCCTTTCTGATTTTCCTCAAAAACTTCAAGGGCAATATGCTGTTATAAGCATGGCTGCAGGAAGTGAATGACTGGTTCTGAGGCCACGGCTTGTCTTGGGCTTTCTAAATGAATAGTACAGTTCTTTGGACATTGGAATTGTTCCCTACACCACACCTTAAAGAAAAAAGCCAATTATTTTGAAAATTTCTTTAAATAATGTTTTCTGCTTTCTAGTGATTATACCTTCCCAGCTTTCACCTCATTTTTGAGTAAATCTTCAAAGGATATGGGGACTGCTTTCCATAACCTCTCCAGGCCCATCTCCTATTTTTCCTCTGAAATTACTTTGATCGCCTTCAATTTCAGCATATTGATAGTTAAAAAAAATAAACTTTTATATTTTAGAATAGTGTATAGTTATAGAAAATTTGCAGAGTGTAGAGTTCTCATGTACCCCTCATGCCCTATTCTTTATAAATCTTATATCACTGTAGTTCATTTGTCCAAACTAAGAAATGAATATTGGCACATTACTATGGACTAATCTCCACATGTTATACATTTTCCTGGTGATGGCTTTTACCCACCAAAGATTCCACATTACATGTAGTCATCATGTCTCCTTTGGCTCCTCCGGGCTCTGACTATTCTCAGTTCTTCTTGTTTTCAATGACTTTGACAGTCTGGAGGAGCATTGGTTAAGTCTTCCGTGGAATGTTCCTCAATTTAAATATTCATGACCTTTTTCTCATGATTAGCCTGGGGTTGGAGGTCTTTGGCAGGAAGGTAAAGTGCCATTTTTATCAACATGCCTTATCACTGTTGACCTGGATCACCTGACTGAGCTGGCTGCTTGTCTGGTTGATCCACTGTAGAGTTACGTACTTTTTTTTTGTTTTTCCCTTTCAATACCCTGTTCTTTAGAAGTAAGTCACTACATGTACGCACACTCAAAGAAGTTGGGGTGGTGGGGTGATGGCGTTAAGCTTGACATCCTGGGAGGGAAATTATTGTAGGGATCAAAATAGGCTACCCCGAAATATGCATCATTTTGAGCTGAAGGCATTTTTAGATTCAACAAATGCAGAAAGAAGTCTTCCCAGAACTTCCCTTATATCTGACTAAAAGAAGAAAATTCTAAAAATGGGGACTGCCATGAATTTCCTATCCTGGGGAAGTTTTGTGGCCACAAAGAAGGCAGGAAGCTGGTGCTGAAGGAAACTATACCCTGCATTGGTCTCCCCCATTTACTTAGCTCACCACAGTTGGCCACCCTTGCCAGCCTCAAACCCTTTTCCTTTGTCACTTCCCTACAAAGTTATTGTTCTTGGCTAAGATGCTAATAAGCCCATATTTTAACCACTTCTTTGAGTTACTTGTCACTGATTGCTCTCTCCAGAGTAATGCACTTGTTTGTTTTTCTTTTGTTAGTCTAAACAAGTCTAATTTGCAGGGCTCCAGCTAAAGAATTTAGGGGGGTAGAGGGAAAACATGATTCTCCTCCTTTAGAGTTCCCTCATACATTATTTTGGAATTCTTCTGTAAAGATTTGTCCCTTCTCCTCCGTTTATGTATTTGCTTGTTGATTTATAGCACTGGACCTGGTATTCATTCCTCTGCCCAGTCTCCCGTGTTAGGCTGGATACTCTTTTTAGCCTACATCTTGATTCTCAAGACTGTTTTCCTTTGGATATTCTTTCTCTGGTCAATTCTCTGTTTTCTCCAGAACCCATCTTGCTTGTTTTAGGGGAGGAGAGTGAGGGGCAGAAAGGAGTAAATAAAGGGAAAGAAAAGTCTCACAGTGTGGGGTGAAAAGGTAGAGAAGAGAATATGGCTGGACTTAAGTGAAGTGATGGAAAATGCAGCAGAAGCAGGAAATTAGAGCAAAAAGAGCAGTTGAGATCATACATTCCCAGATAAAAACGTATAGAAAACGTGGGGGTGAGTGCAGGAATTTCTACACCTTAAGGTAAAAGGTGATTCTGGTAGAATTCTGTAGATATCCAGAGGGCAGACATGCAGGTTATTTGAAGGCTAAGGAAACAGGATCATGAAAGTCTTAGAGATCAACCCATCGCGTTCCTAAAGATGAAGAATCAGTGGACCTGAGTGGTTTGGTGGATTGCCTCAGGTCAAAGTTGTTCCCAACAGAGCCAGAATTAGAAGTGAGGCTTCCTGATTCCCCATCTAATTCTTATTCCAGGATGCAGCAGCTGTTTCCTTGTGAGCTGATTCCGACACTAATAGACTGAGGTTTTCCATCCCCTTGGGAAGTTTGAGGCTATAACTAGAAATAGCCTCAATGGGATAGGAAGAACTCAGAGAGGCCAAATTCCCTTTTTGGTGATTTAAATGTTAATACCTTGGCACTTCTCCAGGCAAGAAGACAGCTAAGGAGCTGTGCCTATTCTGGAAAATGCCAGCCCCTGCTTTTGGTTAAATGACTCTTTACAGTTCTTGAAAGCAGGATTTAGAGGCTTATAAGAGATTCATGATGGAGCACAACTATCCTTTCATCTCGTGTCAGTGGCAATATTTCTCTCCTTCTCTCTATGCCAATAGAAGCATCCAGTAAGACATTATACTAGGCATGCTTCTATTAAAAAGCTGAGTATTTCTTTGGAAGCAATTCATTGCTCTAGTACAGATGTAGTTCAGACATCTGCTGGATAAACATTTGTCTAAACATTTGTCTGTGTTCTTCTCTACCAGAGCACCTGCTCCATTTTCTCAGAAATCTTAGTTGCTGTTGTTGTTTCAACACCTAGCTACTGAAAGCCAAAACTCCAAATGGGCAACAAAACTAAGCAGTTAAAGATCGGGTAATTTAGTTGACTCTCCAACAAACATCTGGAATTTGGGAACCTCTGGATTGTTTGGTTTGAAACTTACAGTTTTCATCTGGCTTGGTGTGATGTATATTAATGTATTTGGAAACATTTGCAAGCATTTTTAGGCTGTGGCCAAAAGGAAGCCACTAAGGAACCAAATGTGGCAATGACCTTGGGTTTAGCAGCTCATAAACTTTAGTACAAGAACCCTTAGAAAGTAATGAAAAATAAAGAGAAGAAAATTAAAATAGCCCATTTTTATTATTGTCAAGTATAGTCACTGTTTTCACATGTTAGTAATATTTTCCTCTTGTCATCTTTACATCCTGTTAAATCATGGTTCATAAAAATTACATTATACAGTTGTTATATCTATTTTGCTTCCTTAAATAGCAAAATAACATTTTATATGCTAATGCAAATGCTATTTTAATTATTGTATTAAATATATGGTTCACCATAGTGTACTTGATTGATTTTCTACCATTTTTTATTACTTAGATGGTTTCATATAGTTAGTGGTATAAATAAGTTTTTTTTTTTTACCGTAAGCTTTTTCTAAATGTGGACTTTTTATTTGTATAATTATTACTCTATGACTTTTCTAAGGGTTTCAGTTGACCAGATCTAAAGAGACTCATCTTCCAAATTTTTTTCCATGTGGTCAAAATCAACACCTGAATTATGATAGTGATTCTTAAACATTTTGTCAATAGAAATAAAAAAAATACTATAAACTTCATCATTAAAACTACTTTTGTCTTCCCCAAAGTAAAATCCTATATAATAAAAGCCTAATATGCAAATCAAATGAATGGTGGAATGACCGATGGAATGACAAGTTGCTATGATGTACACTGACCACCTGGGGCAGATGCTTAATACAGGAGCTGCTCTTAGCCAGCAGGCCCCAAACCAACCAAGGTGGATGCCAGTGCCTCCCTCTCCCCCAATTGCCCTGCTGGTGATCCCACAGATTGATCCTGATCACTGGCCAGGCCTAGAGACCCTACTTGTGCACTAATTTTGTGCACTGGGTCTCTACTAATTATATACTAAGTGGTTTACATTTATTTACCATCAAAGGCATATACAATGAAGTATATCTTCATTTCCTGTCTCCTCCAAATGACCAAGATAGGCCAGATAACTCAAAGTCAGAGTTTGAGTCTATGAGCTTGAACAGTTTGTTTTCTTGGTGCTATTAAATTGGAGAAAAATCCAGACAAGGTAGGAAATGGGGTAGGGTTGTAGCTAAATTCTTTAAGGAGAACCAAAGCTTAAGGTAGGGAAATTAGGTATGTTATCAGTAGGGCAGTAGGGCAATAGGGCCATGGTGGCTCCAAAATTTCTCCATAGAGATGAATTAAACCAGAAGAGCATTTTGTATTTCAGTTCAGAGATAGGACAATTCTGGGATTGTACAATTGATCAATGATGTCTCTTTGAATCTAGGCTCTTTCTAACTTTTAACTCCCCCATACCCAGCAAGCAGGCTTTATCTATGTGTTTTTCTACTCATCGTCATAAGATGGCACTACATTCTTGTCCAAAGAAGCCCAAGCCCTTTATCTTTTTGCTTGTCTACTCATTGTCATAAGATGGCATTACATCCTTGTCCAAAGAAGTCCCAAAACATTAAAAATGTCATCCACAAGCAAGAAGAAAGAAAAGAGTTCTTATGGGGTCTCTCTTTCTATCATAAAAAAAATAAGAATTTGTTTAAAGCCCTAGGCCAATTTGTCCTCAGTTGCAATGGACGGAACTATATTTTGTTTATGCATCGAAGCCAATCACCAGCATGATAGTTTTTCACTAGTCAGAGTTCAGTCTCTAGAGAAAAGGAAGTGGCCCATTTTTTCCCTGAGGACTTTGTTGCCCATTACCCGAACAAAAGCAGAGTTTAGCAAGGATGGGGAGTAAATTTGTTTGGGATATCCTAAACAGCATCTTCGGAGACCAGATGATTTCTTTATACTGTTTTTGTCTAAAACAACATATTTCTTCATTACATGTTGAATTTCTTTTTATTTTATTTTTTTTTGAGTATCCTGTGTGTGTGGAAGGGGGAGGGTGATTAAATCATGAAGAACCAGTTTTCCCAAATCCACTCTATAGCTTCTTTATAGAAATGTGGGGAACCACATCCAACTCAAAATTAGTTTTTGTGAAGCAGGAGAATAGACTGAAGTGAAATAAAGAAGTCTGGGGTAATTTCTGTGTTGAGAATTATATGATTTATAAGGGTTAGCTTCTGAAGTGTGCTAGCTCAGGCTGATACAGAAGTTTAGAATCAAGATGGCCAGCAAACAGCAGACAAGAGTGAAAGAGCTGTCTGTTCTGGTTCTACCAGTTTGTTTGAAATATTGGAACTAGTTTATGGAACCATGGAATTTGGGATCCCAGGATGGAAATCATGAAAACCAAAGATTTCTTGCTTATGTTATGTCTTGCTAAATGCCGTAGAAAGTCACTGATGCTCACAGGACAGTTAAAGAAACTGGGTGTGCTATAAGAAGCTCCCCAGAGCTTTGTTCTCTCCAGATTAGGTATTATATTATCTGGCAAGGTTGTCCTCATTTTCAAGGTGGCAATTGGTTCCCTTTCTGTGGAATCTCTTAGGTTACATGTATCACTCATATAGTTATAAACTGTGGTCTGATGCAAGGAACACATGGTAGTTGCTATATGAATAATGATGATTGAATTAACAAGTGAATGAATTTAAATAAACAAAAGAGTGAATTAAATAAATGACAGCATTAACAAAAAGAAATTGCCTTTGTTCTTTCAGAAGATTCTGGATAATCAGAGTAGAAGATTTAACAAATAATATGTATACCGTAAGTTTTCTTGAACATTCTTCTTTCATGTCTAGTAATCCTATTTAAACAAAGTCTTTATTTCTAATGCTGAATTTTACCCAGCCTTAAGATTAACAGCTAAGTATTCAAAAATAAAATAAATGGACAGATTGCATTATCAAATTGTGCCCTGAAACCAATGGTTCCCTGCTTCCTCTGTATCATTATAAAGATCTAACTATGTTTGCAAAAAGCCTGTTTACTCAATCTGTAGGCTAATAACAAAGGAAGCCTGGAATTTGACCTTTCTTGTTTAAACACATTTTATTGGAATGTGTTTGGCTTCTTAATTTCAATAAAAAAATAAGATAATTTTTAATTGTGAGTAGCTAAAAAAAAGAAACTAAAAACAAAAAATCACCAATAAGATTGTATTCAATATATTAGCAACTTATAGAATCCTAGCAAATGGTAATGTTTATACGTAATAGTATTATCATACAAATTATGTTCTTATAGTCCATGTGATAGCATGCTTATGTCAAATATGGCTTCTGTGGTTGAAAAGATTTGACTATGGCCAGTGTTACAGTTTGATTATTGGTGAGTTTTGCCTAAAATAAATATTATTATAATCACCTACAGACACTTTCAATATTGGACAATCATCTTGGGAGGAGCACTGGCTAAGAAGTAATAAAAGTCAAGATTGGGTCTTGGCTATATTTTAGATTATTCATTTATTATTTCTGAGCCTCAGTTTCATTCTCAAGAAACAAAAAGATAATGCTATAGATCTTACCTATCTTAATAACAGTTTGGACATAAAATGAAGTGATTGTGTCAAAGGATTTTGAAGTCAGTAAAGGTTATAAAATTTCCAAGTATTATAGTTATTAGTCACAAGAGTCATAGGCAGACAGGTTAAAAGGAGATTAATCTATTCATTATCAAGAGGAAATAAAAAAAATTTGGTCAGTAGAATCATATCCATGTATGAGATTCATTTTTATAAGAAAAATTATTGATTAAATGCGGCATATTTGCCATCTTGTCATAGACATTATTTCCATTGTGACTTGATCAGAGAAGATGTGAAGTTAAGTTGACATTGAGGAAGAAAGGATCCAAAGCTTGCTACACATTTAAGAAATAACGAGAAAAAAATAAAACCTAGTGATACAAGGAGCAAAGAGGAGGATGGGAAGAAAATCTATTTTCTATTAAGTAGTGCACATAATCTCTTTGCAATGTGTGTGTTGGGAACAGGGAAGAAGAAGCCAAAGAAAGAAGAAATGAGTGTACTTATTGGCTTTTGATTGCTGGGGATGAAGTAGAGCTATTTAATCTCCAGATTGCCCTCACACTGTGTGCATCTATTGTGTTGTGGCTGAACTCTAAGAGGCAGTTCTGTTGTGCCCGTTAATTTCAGCACAGTGTGAATCCCCACCCCCCTTACTTAAAGGGAAGAGTTAGTTCAACTGGTGCACATTTTACTGAGACTACAAATCAATACACCACTTGGAAAAAAAGTAAAGTGTGACTCCTCCTGCAAGGTTTCCTGATAAGAGAGATAAAAAATGGCAATAAGATCTGAAATTCCCTATTGAGACTTAAAACTGCTTTCACTGGTTTAGTGAATGACGTCATTTGGCAAAAGCTTATGAATGTTATCTCTGTCACCCCCTTTCTGTGGGCCTCTCATTCTTCCAGCTGGGCATCAAAGGGTTGGCATACAATTTCATGTTATATGTCTTTATACTTACTATCAAGATCCAAAATATATACAAAGCTCCTACAAACATGAAATAAGAAAAAGATATACAACTCAATAGAAATTTGTACACAGAGCTGGAATCAGTATTTTACAAAAGAGGAAATTAAAGTGGCTTATCTATATACAGTATAAATAAAAGCCTTAGCAACCATTTGATCATTTGAGCATTGCACTGGTAGCTGTGATGCACACTGATCATCAAGGGGCAGATGCTCTGACCGGTAGGTTAGCTTGCTGCCGGGGTCTGGCTGATCAGGACTGGGCAAGATGGGCCGAACATGCCCTGGAGCCCTCCTGCAATCCCTTCTCTGCCCCAGTTGTGCACTGGTGGGGTCCCTTGGCCTGGTCTGCACCCTCTCGAAATCTGGGACCCCTCTCAGGATATAAAAGAGCTGTTTTGGGCCCAATCCCTGCAAGCCAGTCTGAGGGACCCCACCAGTGCACAAATCCGTGCACTGGGCCTCTAGTAAGTATATAAAAAGGTTCTTGGCCTCATTGGAAACAAGGAGAATACAAAATAAAACTATTGTGAAATATTACACACACACACACCCACTGGCAAACGTTAAAAAAATCAGACCATGTGAAGATGAGACTGCAAACAAGAGGACTGTCATTTATGTGAGGAGCATAAATGGGTGCAAACACTATGGTAAGCTCTCTGCCATTTTCTCCTCAAAATTGCTCATAAGCACACCCAACAATTCCACTTTTAGTTGCTCATCAGTAAGAGAATGAACCTGTAAATAACTTCTCAGCAACAGAAACATTGCATTTCTCTGCACAACAACATAGATAAATCTTACATACAATGTAAAGTTTCAAAATAAGTGAAGAGACAAAACTAAAATTATTTAATTAAATTCTAGGTGGTAGAATGAAAGAAAAGCAAGAAAATAATAATCACCAAAGACAGAACTATGGTTATCTCTAGGAGAGAGAGAGGATTGTAATTGGGGAAGGGTACATGGGAGTCGGGGTTGAAGTGCTGGCAGTGTTTGCATCATGCAAATGAGGATAAGTCATGAGGGATTACATGCAGTGCCCCTGCCAGAGTCCGGTTTAGTAGGGGAATTTCATGAAGACAGTGTCAATGGAACATGTGCAGATCTGTAGTGGGACAGCTCACAGATGCCTAGTAAGCCTAGATATAAGACTCTGGGGGAGGGATTGCAACTCTTGGGGAGCTTAGTCTTGTGTTGGAGGTAGCACCATGCCTTCAAACCCACGGGCTGTTGTCTAAGTCTGATAATTGTAGTTCTGTGACATAGCGAATGACTGATAGGCCTTGTCAAATCAACATTCACCCTCTCCTGGAAGACTGTGATCCAAGTCCCACTGTTGACCAAGGTAAGTTTTGCCTTAAACACCAGGCCACAGCCCATTTCAGTGGAACATTGCAGGAAACCAACCTTTTTTTTTTTTTTCTGAGGCCAACATACAGGAGAATTAGTCTTGGGCAAGTTTCACTCCGACATCTGGTTTTAATTTTTCTACCCTGCTAGTGAGGTTTCTTGGTGGCTTGTATTATAATTATTTGCCAATTTTTACACATATTTTATATACTTTTCTTATGTATGCCATCTTTTACAATTATATAAAAAAAAGAAAGAAAACATATTGGAATTGGGAGGACGCTCGAGGCCCTGGGCGGGCACTGAAGCCAAGATTCAAGTGCACAGCCTGGGCCCCCGGCTGCTGTGACCCAGCCTTTCATCATTCCTACTTGACTTGAAGTCCCAGGACAGAGGAGAATTACCTCGAGGCACTGCTAGCTTTCACACCGACTGCAGGACAGGCCATCCCAGCGGACACAGAACAGAAAACCTCACAGACCGAATTAAGATGCTCACATGATGGGATTTATTAAGCGAAATTAAAACACGCAGTGAGAAACAAGGGGGGAAAGCTGGGGTGAGGTAACCCACTTAGGATACATGCACATGGAAGGGCCACACAATCTGTATCTTAGGACATGCCGTGTTTATATGTTCCACCTCTCTGTGCCACATCAGTTGTCTCCACTAACAGTGTGGCTAACAAGGAGCAAATTTGAGGTTTGGGCAAATGAGCCCACTGAGGGCTGCTGTCTTGGGCCAATGACACCTGCTTGCTCTATGGGAGACACAGAGGGACAAGTTCAGATAGTCATAGTGGGAGCTGGCTGGTCAGCTGGAAGAGCAGCTGTGGATTTTATTTGCCTTTCTTGGGCAGAGGCCACAAGGAGCCAGAATGGGTGTCACCAAAGGGTGCTGAAGCAAAGCATCGTATGTATTAAGTGTCCCTATGTAGTTAGTGTACCCTGAATATGTGGTGGCTCTTGTATATTTAGTCGCATCTATGTTTAGTCCATACGTGTTTTTTGAATATTAAGCATCTGTTAGTCCTTTCATTTTTCTCTGTGTTGGATACACGCATGCTCTATTTGCCAGCTTCTTATCTCATGCTTCTTATTTACCTGGTAGAATTGAATATTTTCAAAAGCAACTGCACATTACATATTTAATTGGCTAAACCCAAATCATGCACCCATCTTACTGATTGTACTATGACAGGGATTAAATAGCGCAGCCCCTTTGGGTTATGAGGTAAGAGACGAGCCCTGCTTCCTGCCTAGAGTATGCACACAGAAGAATTTTCCCACAAAGGAACTCAGGGTGCACATAGAAAGGAGGACATTGAACTCTAGATGACTCTAATGAACTAATGAACAAATGCTACATATGTATATGATATTGGCAAGGCAATGAGTGGGAACTGGGAATAAAATTAAAGCCTAGCTATTGGAAATGAGACATTGAAACTGTGTTGACTAAGTAGCAGGAATAGTTTGGGTCTGAATCCAGGAGTTAATGGACTGGGATATTTAAGAACCTCTTTTCTGAGGTCAGAATAGCTGCATGACTGCTACTCTGAAAGTTGAGCTGAGCTTCCAGACCCAGATCGTGATTAAGTGTTTCCCAGTGTGGAGGGTAGAAGGAATGTGGTAGCTGTGATCAACGTGGGAATGTCTCTCAGATTTCCTGGAATCTTGGCCACCCATGAATTTCTGCATTTCTGGTAATTGCTACTGAAACTCCTTAGTGAAAAGTCTAACAATTTCTACCAATAATTCCTTTGGAATGCCATTTAGATAATGGAGGATCTCTCTATTATCTAAATAACGTGTGTGTGTGTGTGTGTGTGTGTGTGTGTGTGTGTGTGTGTGTGTGAAGAATGATTTCTTAACAGCAGGGTACATGGTGGGCAGTTAACTACCTTAGAGGATGCCTGATGCTCTAGAGGGGTGAGCAACATAATTTCTGAGTTTTTCTCTATGAGCCATCTTAAAAAAATTGCTAAGCCCTAGCCGGTTTGGCTCAGTAGATAAGAGTGTTGGTTTGCAGACTGAAGGGTTCCAGGTTCAATTCTGGTCAATGGCATGTATCTTTATTGCAGGCTTGATCCACAGCCCTGGTCAGGGTGTGTGCAAGAGGCAACAAATTGATATGTCTCTCTCACATGAATGTTTCTCTATCTCTGTCTTTGCCTCTTTCTTCCACTCTCTTTGGAAATCAATGGAAAAATATTTTCGGATGAGGATTAACAACAACAACAACAAAAATTACTTAGAGTACTATCCCAAGCTTGGGTGCCTCCCAAGATTTGAAACATCTTTGAGGAAGTTGTTTATAGCTCTTTTCTACTCTAATTAAAATTTGTCCCTTCCTTAACGCCATCCAGGGCACAGAAACACTCTCTGAAGTGCCCTTTCCCTTCATACTCTCCCACATCAATTATAAAACTGTTCTCTATAGATAGAGAAAATACTATCCTATCTAATAAGAGAGTAATATGCAAATTAACCATCACTTCACAACAAAGATGATAGCACCCACACCCAATAAGGAAAGCATATACAAATTGATGTGACAAAGATGGTGGTGCTGGCCAGAGCTACAGAGCCAGCCAGAGCAGGCAGGAGGCTTGGCTTCCTTGGTTGCCCCAGCTGATTCTGTGGCTGCCACCCAGACAAAGCCATAGTGGCAGGGCTGAGTCAGAGGCGGTTAGGGGTGATCAGGCCAGGAGGGGAAGGCATTTCATGCACTGGTCCACTAGGGATATATAAGACTATACATAAGCAAACATCTGACTTGTATCTTATCATGTTCCTCACTCAGGGCACAATGGAATTAAAACCCTGGGAATAGCTTTTGAGAAAAATATAAAGTAATGACAATTATACAGATTTAAAAACTGACCATGCATTAAAGATTTTACTTTACTTATCTATAAGGTGATGGCGATCAGAATATGTCACCCCAATAAGAGGCACTTATTATTTTGGGCTGATGGCAACTGAGAGTCAACAGATGCAGGAAGAGTTCTCTGCCCCCTTCCCCACCCTCACCATCTACTTAAAATCAGGGGCCAAGTCGTCCTTTGTGAAGGTATTGATGGGGAACATGAGACATTTTTGGGGGGCTAGCAATCTGAAGCTGTGCCAGTAACCTGTCTTCCAGGTCACACTCTTGCTAGCCAAAAATTAACTCCATTTGTGAAAGACTGCAGGAGACTAGTAGCCTGACTTTGTACCTAGTTAACCAGTATCTCTAAAGCACATTCCTGTTAGCCTATAGTCTAGGCACTTCCCCTTCCGTAATTATCTGGTTTTGCAAGATTTGTTTACCTAAATATTCCCATTTTACAGAGGCCGTAAACCATGAACCATACACAACCCATGGAGGCGGTTATCAGTGCTGGCACCAGGCCAGGTCTTCAGGTGTGGTCTCATGGCCCCCATCCCAACACACGGGGCTTTTTGCAAAGCCCACAAAAGATCCAGAAGTCTGATCCCTACCTGGGGGACAAAGAAACCAAAGGGTATAAAGAGAAAGCTTCCTCCATATTGGCTTGCTCAGGATTTGGAAACAGGCTCCCCTGAGTCATGGTACCAGTACATCTGGAAATAAATGTCTTTTCCTGTATCTCTGAGTATGCCTGGGTATATTTCAGTTGCCTGATAAATTCTGTAAGTATTCTGTGTACCCCCCTACTCCACCCAGGAAGAGAGGACACTTATGACTGGGAACTGAGAATCCATCAGCGCTAAACTGATTTTACTAAAAATAAGACTTCCATTAGTTTGCCCATATATTTCCTGGTAACTTCTTCATGATTTATCATCTCTTAAAGCCCAAACATGTGTTGTTGTTGTTGTTGTTAAAATGTATACAAGTCCCTAAGTCTCCCTTCCTCTTTGAGAGTCACTTCTTTTCTTGAATCCCAATGCACATAAATATTAATAAAAATTGTGTGCCTTTCTCCTGTTACTTTGTCTTTTGCTAGTTTAATTCTCAGGCTCCCCAGCATTATTCCTAAAAGGGTAGAAAGCAACAGAGGAAACCAGGTAGATGTTAGAACTGGTTCTGAGAATAAGTTAAAATACCATAAACTTCTCTGGAAACCAGAGGATGTTGAAATAAATTGCCAATGAGGCAAAACTATCCCCCCACCCCTGCAGATAAGAGGAATCAGTTAAATTTTTTCCAGACTGGATAGAATTTACATTTCTATCAGTTACCTCCAACAAAGAAGGGTTGCAAAATAACAACAAGAAAGAGTTATAATCCGATAGCTTAAAAGAATGTGCTGTATGCTGTTTTCCAGTGAAACACAGTTTTTTCTTTAATATTCAAAAATAACTAATACTCTTGTTGTTTTTGACTTCTCAGTGATCAGTGTATTTTTGGCTGGAGCCTTTTTTATTTTTCATCCTCATCAAAGGATATTTTTTCCATTGATCCTTAGAGAGAGTGGAAGGGAGGAAGGAAGGGGGAAGAGAGAGAGAGAAACCTTGATGTGAGAGAGACACTTTGATTGATTGCTTCCTGCACATGTCCTGACAGGGAGGGGATGGAACCTGTAGGTACATGCCCTTGACCAGAAATTGAACCAGCAACTCTTCCATACAAAGGCATTGTTCTAACTACAACTTACAACTGCCAGGACTAAAGCCTTTCTTTAACAGGCTCACTATACATCATGGTTTTATTCCTATCCTATATAATAAAGAGCTAATATGCAAATGGTCATCACACCATAATGGCTAAGACACTCAATACTAGGGAAAGACGAATGGGGACTAGCCAGGTACAAATGAACTTGCAAGAGAGGAATGGGGACCAGCCAGACTGCGGCCTGGGAGAGGGACAAGCTGCCTGCCCTGCAGTCCCAGACTCCAGCAGCTGGGGCTGTGGCCCAGGAGAGGGAAAAGCTACCCACTCCGCAGTTGCAAGCACCAATGGCTGCACCTACACCTGTGGCCCAGGACAGGGACAAGCTGCTTTCCCCGCATCCGGGGTGCCAGTACCTGAGGCTGTGGCCTGGGCAAAGCCGGCCCAGGTCCCAGGTGCCTATGACTGGCCAGAGGAGAGAATCCTGGATCCTGGGTGCTGGGCGAGGCAGAAGTGGTTAGGGGTGATCAGGTGGGCAGAGGTGGTTAGGGATAATCAGGCAAGCAGGCAGAGGGATTAGGGGCGATCAGGCAGGCAGGCAAGTGGTTAGGAGCCAGTGGTCCCGGATTGCAAGAGGCAGTTTAACATCCCCCGAGAGGTCCTGAATTGAAGAGCTGCAGGCCGGCCGAGGTCCTGCTCCCCCCCATGCACAATTTTGTGCACCTGGACTCTAGTCTATAATCTATAATAATAAGAGTGTAATATTCTAATTAGACCGATGACCTTCTAGATGAAGCTGGGGTTGCAAGGGAAACCTGGGTCCTAGGTGCCTGCGGTGACCAGAGGTAAGCCCAGGTCCCTGAGTGCCAGAGGGAAGCCAGTACTGGAAGCTGGGGGAAGGAAGGCCTGCTCTTGCATGAATTTCGTGCATCAGGCCTCTAGTAAACTTACAATATTCTCAAGGTTAATGTGCTGCAGGTTTGAAGATATTTGGAAGGACACAATGGAAAACCCTTAGGGTGGCTTGAGATTGGATTTTAGATGCTTAGTTTTATAGAACTGGGAAATCAATTACTATGCCAGCTTCTTAGATGTCAGGAATGGCCAGTTTCACACAATCTCTGTCAGGTAATGAAGAAGTCAACATATTCCCCATTCACTAATCATTCATGCCAAGTGTTCAACTTGACATTCCCTTAAAGAATTCACAGCATTTCATATTTGTGCCTGAAGTGTTTAGTATTAAGAAATGTTTGTATTATTTATTCTGGCATGCTGATCTGTTTGTGTTATTCCCAAGGTATTATTTGCTGCTTATGCAGTTTCTGGGGGGAAATAGATAGAGTCAATCCTCATTATTCATGGACTCTATATTTGCAAATTTGTCTACTTGCTAGAAGTTATTTGTAACCACACAATCAATACTCCAGGTGCTTTTATAATCATTTAGACATGCACATCAGGTGGTGAAAAATTTGAGTCACCTGACCCACATTCCCAGCTGAGGTCAAACAAGGCTGTGCTCTGCCTTCTTGTTTTAGTTCTCATCCTAGTGTCTTTGTTAATTTTTTAAAAAAATATTTTAAAATGTATTGATTTTTAGAGAAAGAGAAAAACATTAATTTATTATTTCACCTATTTATGCATTTATTGGTTGATTCTTGTATTTGCCTTGAGTGGAAATTGATCCTGCAATCTTGTCATATGGGATGACACTCTAACCAAGAGCTAACTGGTCAGGGCATGTGGTTTATTTAATTCCACATTTTTTACATTTTTGTGTTTTTGTTATTGGTGGTGATTTTACTGTTTAAAATAGCGCTTAAGTTTAGTGCTGAAGGGCTGCCTAGTTTTTTAAGTGTAAGGAGTCTGTAAGCTGCCTCATGGAGTGTGTGTTAGATGCAAATATGTGTGATAGATAAATTTCGTTAAAGCATGACTTACAATGTTAGGCATGAGTTTCATGTTAATGAATCAACAATATATATGAAGGTGCCTTTAAACAGAAACAAGGTTATGTAGTGATCAATTAACATACATATTTGGCAGATTCTATCCCTAGATTTCTCCTAGAGCAATGATTTAGTATTTGCAAGTCAGTGTCTGTGGAGACTATAGAACTTCAGTTCCACAAATAAAAAGAGTGGACTGTATCTATCTCAGAGGATGTGGGTGTGTGCTGTGGTGAGTCACCATACAGCCCACGGCTTAGGTCT
Organism: Lasiurus cinereus; assembly: GCA_011751065.1. Lineage (NCBI taxonomy): Eukaryota > Metazoa > Chordata > Mammalia > Chiroptera > Vespertilionidae > Lasiurus > Lasiurus cinereus. Next base: position 6,411,517 of record JAAGEH010000076.1, on the reverse strand, counting down.
CCTTTTGTGGCCGAAACATACATCATCTGGTTTGTTTGAAAAGATTTGCTGTTTCCTCAAGACTTGCTTGAGGTAAGAGAGCAGTGTTCTTTGGTACATATTTTTCCTCTTCTCTTTGGAAGGAATGACAGTAAAATCCAAAATCTGTAGCCCTCTTGTTCCGGATTGTGCTGAATTTCTAGTGAATTAATTGCTTGAATATTTCATTATTAGCAGTTTGCAGAGTTTCAAGGAATATCCCATTTATATGGTTTTCATTGCCCTTTAAAATTCCGATTAGCCTTTTCCTGGACACGTTGGCCTTTCTCTTCTTTGTGGGTTTTTGAAAAATTATAGTCAATACATGAGTGTTGAGTAGGACTCATTTATTTTACACTTTTGTGCACTTGTTTCTTTAAAGGGAAACCATGTGGGCCCTCCTACACATATGTACACACACACACACACATACACACATTAATTAGGGTAATTGGGAGTAGGGAGCTAGTTGGAGGAAGGAGGGAAGGATAACAATATTTCAAAAGGAAAGTTCTTAACAACTATTTCAGATAACAGTTAGACATAACAATTGTTCCTGCCATTTTCAACCAGGTCCTCAGCAGCTGACACAGGCTTATAAGAGGTAACAACATTTTACCCACTTTTGATAACAAAATACAAAGCAGACGGGAGGTGCTAAGGGGGAGGAAAGATGAAGTTAGGTGCCTGATTCCTCTTCAGCAACCTCAGTTTTGGTTTGTGCCAACCTCCCTTTGAACCATCACTCCTTCTTTTGTTTATTTTTTCCCCCTCCAGGTACAAATAAATCACTTGGCTTCTTTTCTATTCAGAGAACAGGAAGTCCCACCTTCACACAAACCTAACTTCTAATTTTTCTTCTCTCAGGCATTTTTGCCTTATCTGTCATTGCACTATGAACAAATGGTTCTCCTAAAGAAACTCCAGGCATGAATGTGGAAATAGAAAGGGCTCTTCTTTAAAGATAGCACATTATGGTAGGAGTGGCTCTGGTTAGGGACAAATGAAAATAAAGCCCATGTGCATAGAGCTCTAAGGCAATGTAGAGGGAGAGAGGCTTAATAGTCTGGGCTATGCCACTCACTAATAGTGGGAATTTGGGTACTTTTTATAACTTTTCAAAGCCCGTTTTCTCATCCATTGCAGGGTTCAGAAAACTTTTCTGTAAAGGGACAGATAATAAACTACAGGCTTTGTGGGTCACCCCTTCTCTGCAGCAACAGTCACAGACAATCAACAAATGAAAGGGCACACTCTGTTCCAATTATGTCATACTGATGACAGCAGGCTGACTTTGGCAGGACAGATTTGGCTCGTTGGTCTATCATTTATTGATCCTTGATCTATAAAATGGGAGTTATAATTGTACCCAATTCTAGTTGTTGGGAAGATGGTAGGGACATATTATATATAAAAGATATAGTACAATGCCTACCTTGTCAAAAAGGTAATTTAAAAAAGATAGTCATAATTTTCACACAGATAAAAAATATATGTTAAAGATTTTACTTATTATTAGTGCAGGGATTAGACAGATGTTATATCTGGTTCAAGAGAGATGTAACCCTCCACCCCAAAGATTTATAGATCATATAATAATAAAATTAATTTCCAAATGATGCAACATTTTGTTGGAGGAGGGATATTGTCCTTTCGCCAGACAATTAATTTACATGTTCATAGCTAAGAGGCATTTTCATCTCATTGTAATTTTCTACGATTTACAGAGATGAAAAATAGCTCAAAGATAATGAGAAGCTAGAATCAGATGACTCAGAATGATGTCCTCAAAACAATGTATAATTTGTCACTGGAGAAAGCTAGTAATCACACTTGCTTATTCTAAGCTTTTCTACACACTCAACTCTTACCTATTATCATTATTGCTCTGTTGTCAAGTAGGGCTATCCTGTGCTTGGAGGCTGAAATATAATTGGCTCAAATTGCATTTGTGTATGCTCTAGGGCTTTCTTTAAATTAAGGTTGGCTTGAATTTCCTGATTCTGCCATGTGACTTCAGTAGCTGGATTGTTTTAACAATAACAAGTGTGTGGTCTTGCTCTCTTTTGGCAGATATGACCCTCTGAGAGATGTGTTCCTAATGACCTCGTGACCCTGAGATATCACCAACCTGAGCCTCTATGACTGTAAGGCAAGAGAACATAGACATTCCAATAATGCAAACAGCTCACATTGGCTTCCCTATCATCAGGGTTTTCCTACTAGTTGACATTTCTCTGTGGGCTCCAAAGCTGGTTTCTTAGCTCTCTCTCTTCTGATTTTTCATCACCCATCTCCATTTCTTCAATAGTTTTCAATTCTTATTCACTTCTTATGTTCATAAGAGTTGAAGGTTGTGGTAGGGTGGGAGTTCCACTCAATCATTTTTGGATTTTGGATTTTTATCTAAGTTAGAATAGACAATATCTTGAACATTGCTATTCATGGTGCCAGAGGAAAGCAAAAATTCTAAAGCAAAGTTCTGTGGTAAAAGACTAACTTGATTTATTTTTTTATTTCTAATCTGTCATGGACCAATACTTTTATAAAATCTGATAAATTTCAATTATTGATTCCATGATTAAATGCTACAGCAGTGTTAAATTACTATTAAATTTTGTAAATGCTTATTTCCATCTCTATACTTATCTTGTCATGAATTGGGGAAAATAGTTTATGGATTAGTTTGCAGCTCACATTTGTAGTGGTATTGACTTGGAGGGTTTTACACTGGCAAAAAATACTCTAGCCTGAACATAACACATTATTCTTTCTCAAACCTCATTGGCCAACAGTAGTCATATGTTCCTTTTCCAATAGTAAGAGATCAGGAAGTTTAGTCCTGTTGAATGCCCTCAAGATGGGGAGAGGGATGAAAAGAAATATTGAAGAACTCTAATGACTAGCACACTTACCACAAGACCTTTTTTTTTTTGCTGTTAATTATAACTCAAGGATAGTTTTCCATTGATTTTTAGAGAGAGTGGGAGGGAGGGAGAGAGACACACAGAGAAACATTGATGTGAGAGAGGCACATTGATTGCTTGCCTTCCAGAAGCAACTTGACCAGGACCAGGGATGGAACCCAAGACTCTTCAGTCCACAGGCCAGCACTCCTTCCACTGAGCCAAACTGGCTAGAGTACAAGATCCTTTTTATAAAATATAGAAATCTAGGTATAAAATATAGGAGGGATCATTGGAATCAGTACTTAAAAAAATTCCCAGTTTATTCAGTCCTTTGTGGGAATTATTATCCTAGATGAAAAGCATTAAATCATTTCATAGATCATGAAGGGTACTTGATACCATCTTGTATTAGGTCTTCTGAAAAGCAGGTACAAAGATAAGACTAAAGGTACAAGGATTTTATTAGGGTATGTGCCTGTGTAAAAGGAAATAGGGAGGAAGTATAAAAAATTAAAAGTGAGGCACCCATCAGACCATAATGTATACAAGATCCCAAGTGAAGGAAAGAGGGAGATAGTGCAGTCTAAGAAAGATACAGCAAAGCCACTGAGGAGTCTGAGCCAAAATTGGATGACAGTAGAATTCGATGTCTCCCTGGAATGGGTCTGCCTTATGCAACTTCCCCAACCCCATTCTTAGTCATTGTCTGGGAATAGCCTTGGCACAAACCAGGCAATGAATTTCAAAGCACAGCAGCTGAGGCCCTTGGTCTAGTTTAGTCTCCATGGAGGAGGTCTGTGAGGCACATGCTCATAGCTCCCACATGCCTGCTCTAGTTTTCCGCCTTCATGAATTTTAAATATTTATTCCCATTTTTTGAATTACTTGCTGAGGTTGAAGAAGCTTGGCTAGTTAAGGTACTGGCTCAAGGTCCAGAGCTATTGCATTTAGAAACAGAGACCAGCACCACTTATACCCTGTTGTCCCTAGTGATATACACATAACTTTTTTAATTGAAAATATTTTTAGTGGACTTTAAATGAATTTTAATTTTTAATATCTACCAAGCACTCCTTTTTTTTTCTGTTGAAACTAGTGCTTTCTTTTCTTCAGTCTTGAAATTTTTGCCTGGTGAGGTCCCATCTGCCTGACTATAAGCAAGTCATCTAAGAATGAATGTCTGCTCAATTTGTGCCAATTATGTTCTTTTCTGGGACTTCAAAGCTTGAACATCCTTTGCATGCTGGGGGTACAAGGCAGGGGAGATGTTGGCAGTCATGCTTTCCCCTGTGGTTTAAAGTTAATCTCCAAGAATGAAATAAAAACTGCACAAAGATGCAGAGATGAGAGAAGCGATGACAATTATGGTGGTCCTTGAGGTTCAGCTGCATTCCCTTTTCTTCTTGCTCTTATATAACACACCTTCCACTAATTTCCCTGGACTACAAGTGAGTTTCTGTCATTTGCAACCAATAAACCTGACTAATACAGTTTCTTGGAAGTGTACACTTTGATACCTCTTATTATAGGGTTAACACAATGAGATTATTATTTTTTGGCCTATTTCTCTCTCTCTCTCTCTCTCTCTCTCTCTCTCTCTCTCTCTCTCTCTCTCTCTCT
>JAAGEH010000076.1:6366313-6406960 GCA_011751065.1 Lasiurus cinereus | reverse complement strand
TCTCTCTCTCTCTCTCTCTCTCTCTCTCTCTCTCTCTCTCTCTCTCTGTTTAATGCCCTTGATCAGCTGTTCAGGGGCAGTGATTAACACCTCAATTGGCATCAGAGGGTTCAACTTGGCATTGGGAAGGCATGGAGGTGTGGTATACCAATGAACCATGAATGAACCATTAGAAACTCATTACTCCTGTAATGAAGGAATTGATCCCTTTGTTAAAACTCCCACCTAGCTTTATAATTAATCCGTATTCAATTAAATGCTGATAGCATTGAGTGTTCACTGATAAGCCAACATTTTGTTTCTGAAGAGGGGAAAAAAAGAAGGATATTAACAAGTCAAACATATTAAACGAATTTAAGTTTAAAAATTATAAAACAAGTAGATTTCTGGTGTGAGTAAACATAGCACTAATATTTTGAATTGGCTTTTCATTGGTATATGCTCCATGGAATCTGTATCTGGAATAAATAAAACTTAAAGGTAAATATTCTTTGCATCCCAAACTGGAATAAGTAATTACATTCCTAAAATGAGAATTGTCTGGGGCAGGAGAGCTGGATTGGTGTTCAGTTAGCCTTGTATATTGGTATGATTCTCCATCTGCCAGTTAGGTAATTTGGGTCTCTGTTTTCCTTATCTTTAAAATGGGCCTACTAGAATAAATGATATCTAAAGCTTTCTAGAAATCTCTTATTTAAAAGAAAGTTCCATGCTTGAGAGGATATAATTTCTTCTCTCATCTTCTGGGCCCATTTCATAGATAGGAATTAGACATCTGGGGAAACCAATTGATATACCCGAGGTGGGACCTTTTGTCTTCATTGGAAGAAGGAATGGATGCAGCCCTTCCTGGGATGGTAATATAGCTAGCTTTTTCTGAGGGTGACCTAGACAGTGGTCTGAATAGCAGTATTTATTTGTCTTATCTCACTGTGATTGATTCCTTGTATTAGCATCTAATCTGCTGCATATTTTGAGGATAGGACTTGATTTAATGGCAGGCAAAAGGGATATGCAATATGATAACTCTAGAGGTAGCAATAATAAAATTTCCAGATGATAGAAATAATGTAACAAATGATAGTGGTATTCTATTAATGTATACTTTATATCTTGGTATAAATTTTTATTTTTTAAAAACATTTTCCCAATAGTTTTCTGTTCAATTTCTTACAGATTTTTTAAAGCCAAAAAATTGGGAAAACCTTTTCTACTCTAAACAGCTGCATGTAGTTTGAGTTGGTTGGCAGGGAAGAAATCAGAATGAGTTATTTGAGAGAGAATTGACCTCTTTTTTTTCATTTTAAATGCCTGAATAGACCTATTTTCTTATGAAGTATAACCACCCCATCACCCCAGGGCATTTTCTATTTGGGATACATTTAGACAAAATGATGAAAATTGAACTATACAATAAAGTCACAAAAGGCTTTAAGAAATTTGAACAGAAAGCAGGAGAAAGGTTCTAGGGAGAAGAACCCCAACAAAGAAGATGCTTGGTGCTTACGGACATGTATGGCCTTAGGTGAAATATTTCCTGGATGAGAAATGTTTGATGAATTTTGAGACACAGTGTGATGTCTGATATTAATTCACTATAATGTTTGGTCAAGCACTTTGCTATAATCTTTCCCCATTACCAAATATGTAGTAGAGACCTGCCTTATAAAACATTCTTATCTAAGTGTTTTTAGAGAATGAAGTAGGAGAGTGTGGGAAGTGAAATTTAAGTGGGGCAAAAAGAACTCCGTGCAGTAGACATTTGGAGAGATATAGTCCCAGGGGGTGGAGAGCTATCTGGGAAGTCTCAGTAAGTGGATTAAGGGTTGAGATCAGTTTGATCCATTTTGTATAGATAGTAATGAAAATATTGTGGAGAAAGCAACCTTTTTTCACCATGAAGAAACTAAGACACAGATAAATTACTTGACTTCTTTCTGTTTAGAAGATGTGATAGGCAAAGATAGAACTAGAAAGCACTTTTTTTCCTGAAGTCCAGCTTCATAACTCTTTGTTGGAGAACAGCCTATACAGATGACCTTCTTGAGGCAATTAAGTTGTATTTCTGGGCAGATGAAAATCATCATATTACCTCATGACATGTTGTTCTTTTTAACATGGAGATCTTCCCTTAAATTCCATCCTATGTGGTGCTTGCTCTGTGTATATGGAGTTAGCTCTTGAAACTAGTATATATGATGCTTTATTTGAGGCCAGCTGGCAGGGAAATCTAGTTTTCATGAGCCTTGATGCGTCTACAGTGTTGGCATAGGCCTCTTTAAGAAAAATAATAAAAATTCTTGAATATGCAATTCAATGTAAAAGTGAATATTATCTGGAAAAAGAAATCACAACCAAGTACACATTTTTGAAAAGAAAATGAACCTCTGGTGGGTGTGGCTCAGTTGGTTGAGCATTACTCATGCACCAAGAGGTTACCAGTTTGATTCCCAGTTAGGGCACATGCCCCAGGTTGAGGGCTAGATCCCCATAATGGGGCATGCAGGAGACAGCCAATTGATGTTGCTCTCTCATTGATGTTTCTTTATCTCCCTCTCACTTCATTTTATTGATCAAAAATCAATAAAAACACATTTTAAAAAAAAGTAATGAATATCACAAACATCAAAAATATAGAAAAATAATGATTTCTACATTATTTAATAGCCTGTCACTTGTCTTTCATACTTTTTGTTCCTGCAGTTATTTTGATGGCTTTTTCACATAACAGCATTTGTAATATCAATATCTATTGAGGAAATAGAAATATAATTCAGTCTTTCCTCCAGAGAAGTTGATTGACACTTCTTTGGGGGAATTTTTGATAATAATACATATACAGACATTTTTCTCTTTTGTAGAATGGCTACAGATATGTATCCTTTAACCTAAGAATTCTGTTCAATTCTTAGTTTGTATGATTCCCATAAAAAAGAAAAGACTTATAGGTATTTGTAATTATATCTTGTGAATTATTGAGTCAATTTTTGATAGAAGAGAACTTTTGTTTTGATTATGAATTTTTGACAACTGAACCTTACCTGTCTGACAGGTAAAATTATTCACATTATTTCACATACTAGCTTCTTGCTCTAGACCTTTCAACCCTTTTTTTCTCCCCAATTTTCTCATGCTCCTGGTTTTGGGACCCATGCTTACATTTTGGCCCAGCACCTTTTTGTCTGGTGCAGGGTGAAGTGGCACCATGGGTAGAGAGAATATTCCTGAAATCCATTTCTATGAGGAGAGGGCTTATAAAAAATTAACTATATGCAGAAGTGACTGAAACCATTCTATCTAACAAAAGAGTAATATGCAAATTGACCGTACCTGAGCTACATTCCACAGTCACACCCACCAGCCACGCCATCAGTCAATCAGAGCAAGTATGCAAATTAACCCAACCAAGATGGTTACAGCCACAGAGAGAGCAGGAGGGAGGCTTGGTTTGCCCCTGGTGATGGAGGAAGCCAAGATTTCCACACATCCTGGCAGCCCAGAACTCTGCTTTAGGCAACAAAGTTTCAATTGTAGAAGATAAATAAATCCAAGACACCAGGGCCTCTGCTTGGGCTTGAGGCGGGTGGGGGGGGGAGGGGAAGGGAAGCAGTGGCCAGCCTGCAAACCACCACAGATCCTTCACCCAGGCCACCCCATGCCCCAAGGGAACACCCACCCTGATCCAGGACACCTTTCAGGGCAAATCAGCTGGCCCCCACCCATGCACCAGGACTCTATCCTATGTAATAAAAGAGTAATATGCAGATTGACCATCACTCCAACACACAAGATGACTGCCCTCATGTGGTCAAAAGATCCTGCCCTCATGTGGACACAAGATGGCTAGGAGAGGGCAGTTGGCAGGGACCAGGCCTACAAGGAAGGGCAGTTGGGGGTGATCAAGCCTGCAAGTGAGGGCAGTTAGGTATGACCAGGCCGGCAAAGGAGGGAAGTTGGGGGTGATTGGACCTGCAAGAAGGGCAGTTGGGAGGACCCAGGCCTGCAGGGGAGGGCAGTTAGGGGTGACAAGGCCTACAGGGGAGGGCAGTTAGGGGTGACAAGGCCTGCAGGGGAGGGCAGTTCGGGGCGACCAGATATGAGAATGAGCAGGCTGGGTTGAAGGATACCCCCGCCTTCCCCTGCAGGAATATGATATTGAATTTCATGTACTGGGCCTCTAGTATACATATATTACTGAAATGAAATATACTCCAACTGGACTGCTGATTAGTTAAATTGTAAAAATGCCTGTAGCCACTCCAACATCACTCAACACAATTGGAAGTCCAATGGTGGGGAAAGCAGAGTGGTCCAATAACAATCTTAGCCAATTAGGATTAAAATGTTTATTTTACAAACACATACTGCCCATGTGAACATATTATTAGGATTCCTCCTGGAGCCTTGGAAGGAATTAGTACAGATTAGTAACTCTGAAGCATAAGCCTCTTTAGTTTTGTGGTAAATGCAGCTCAGCTAACTGGTCAAGTGATTGCAACATGTGTATTGCAAAAACATGCTACTGAAGAGAATTCTGGCTTTGGCAGGTAGTGGTACATAATGAAGACTTGCTTACTTGTCTTCCTTGTGAGACTTTATGTTTAGATGTGATAAATCATAAGTTGAACTGCTCTCACTTTATTATTTGCTCAAGCTGTGTGTGGGATTCTGTTGGCTATAAACTATGTTTACTAATTCCTTAGGTTTATGAACAAGAGGTCTTGGCCTCTTTCTGGCCTAGTGAGTTCTAGAAAGATAAACTATATATGTTTAAATGCTCCAAGATTCACATGGGCGGTGTTAACTGAGGCATAAAATTGAGCAGGCTTCCCTGGCAAAATTGTGACTTGTTGCTTGTCATCGAAGTTAGTCTTATTAATTGTGCCCTAAGAATTTTTCCTCCTCTTTCCAACCTCCCCCCATTTGTTATAGTGGATCTCTCTATTTCCTTTGAGAGGTATTAGTCTCGAGACCTCAAAAACAGAGTGAATTAGCTAAGGTCAGAGATGGGATACTTGAACACAGCTTAGTAAAGGAAGATTTTGCATGGACATAAGCATGGTTAAAGGAATCTAACATGGGATGGTGATGTACTCCCTGCATTGTAGCAATATAGCCACATACTTGTAAATTTGAAGGGTCCAGGAGGGAGGGTTACTCACCCCTGGAGAGAAAGCTATAGCAGTAGTGGAGGGTCATCTAGCAGAATCAGTGACTTTTAGGAGGAGAATACTATCCTTCTCATGTTATGCAGGTAATTTTTGTTGGCTGAACCCAATAGCAAATGAAAGGACAAGAAAACTCATTGATACAATCAATAAAGATCATCTTTCTGGAGCACAAGAGTAAAGATGAGGGTAGAGAATGGATTTAGAGGGAAGAAGAGAAAAATACCCAGCACAGAAGGCTATTTAAATTGGAGTCTTACCTTTACCTTAAGCATTAGCCTTGCATTTCTCCCTAGCATCCAGAATTTCTCTTTTTTTTCAAAGATAGCCTCAAGGTTTCAGCTCCATCAGAGTTGTCTCAGCTGCCAAGAGCTGTTTTGCCTGAGGTCAAGTCATCCTTTCTGGGGTAGGTTTAAGTTGAATAAAATTAAATAGTTCAAAACTCTCTTTGCATATCTATTACAAAGTATGCCCTATTAAATATTATCTTAACCTGCACTACTTTTCATTACAGGAAAACTTGTTCCAGGAATATGATATTGAGCCTTCCTTTTGAATATTTTTACTGGAGCAAGTCTTTCCTCATTTCAAATAGCTATAATAAAATGAATATTTCATATGCTGGAATTATCTTTTTCCTTATTCTGTCAGTGATATTTAAAAACATTTTTAAAAAATATATTTTATTGATTTTTTTATAGAGAGGAAGGGAGAAGGGTAGAGAGTTAGAAAGACTGATGAGAGAGAAACATCGATCAGCTGCCTTCTGCATAACCCCTATGGGGAATGTGCCCACAACCAAGGTACATGCCCTTGACTGGAATAGAACCTGGGACGCTTCAGTCCACAGGCTAATGCTCTATCCACTGAGCCAAACTAGTTAGGGCTAAATTTTTTTATATGCTAGAACTATCTAGATATTACTTCTTTAGTTTCCTTGAATTGGAAGAAATATCTCAATGTTTACTTTGGTGAGAAATTCTAATGAACAAATTTGTATATTTTTAAGACTAAAATGCTTTCATATCCATTCTATAATACTTCCTGTGACTTAGAAACAACTTAATCTAATCATGGTTTAATTTGTCACTGAACACTTATCATCACTTTATGATCTTCAATACTCACCATCATCTTCTGGCATGTGATTTATAAGCTAATGAGGATTGCTTTGTGTTATCAATTCTGCCACTAGTTTTTAGTATTTTAGCCTTTTCATCTCCCTTAGGGAATTTATTAATTTTCCAATTGATGACTCAAGTTTTCTGAATGCTTTAAAGTCATATATTTTTCATGTCCTGTCATGTACTGTTAATGAATCTAAATTTTTTAAATAGTGTTTTTACTTTTTAAAATGGATTCTTCAACTTTTTTTTCTAGCCTATGCTCTTTCTTTATGCATGCAATAAGAAAGTAAACATGGATATGCCTAGAAAACTGATAGAACCACAAATAATGTACAAAAAATAACATCTTGATGTAAAAAAATCTATAGCTATATTTTTATTGCTATCAGAGCGGAAGGGAGAGGGAGAGATAGAAAAATCAATGATGAGAGAGAATCATTGATCGGCTGCCTCTGCACACCTACACTGGGGATCGAACCCATAACTCAGGCATATGCTCTTGACTGGAATCGAACCTGGGACCCTTCAGTATGTAAGCTGACTTGCCATCCACTGAGCCAAACCAGTGAGGCCAAGGCATATTTATTATGTTTGGGAAAATTTTGCTGTGTTCTATGAAATAAGGGAGAGTCAGTGAAAATAATTTAGTAAAAAGAGATCTTTATAAGATTTAAATATTAAGCCAAAAGGTACTTATTATAGTATTTTTTATGTAAAGTTTTTAAAAAGTATAATGTTCTATGTTGTTGGATAAACATATAAAAACACATGCACATATATATACTTATATGAAATGTATAAAAACATATGTGGTTATGATAGACATTGAGTTAAAAAATAATTAATTTTAGAATGAGAGAGTAATAGAATTATGAATGGATGCACAGAGAGCTTCAGTTGTATTTGTATTTTTCAACTCTTTCTGTCAAGCATCAATATGATTAGTTTTTCTTCATGTATCTTCTAGTTTACTAATCCTTTCTCTAGTTGTGTCTAATTTGCTCTTGAACCTACTTATTAAGTTCTCATTTTCAGTTACCATATTTTCAGTGATAAGATTTTTATAATAGTTTTCAGCTTTATGCTGAAATTCTCCATCTAATTGTCTAATTCCTGTCAAGAACTTGGAAGGGTCTAAGATTTTGCCTTATTTGAAAGCTAGCAAGCTAGCAGGGATCCTGACAGAAGACACAGACTCTTGGGTTGGAGAAATCTGATATTATTACAAACAGCACAACAATATACATGTGATTCATGATTGTATTGGTTTCCCTTGCTCCACAAGTACCACTAAGGTGATAAGGAAAAACTTTCCTTTTCTTGCCTTGCCTTGCTTTGCCTTGCCTTGCCTTTCCCTTCCTTTCCTTTTCTTATTTTAAAATACATTTTCTTTTTTCAATTATAATTGACTAGAGGCACATTGCATGAAGATTCGTGCAATAGGCCTTCCTTCCCCTGGCTGCTGGCACTGGTTTTCTTCCAGTATCTGGGACTCAGGCCTTTACACTGGCTGTTGCCTTCCTTCTTTGCTCAGACTGAAGTCCTCTCTCAGGCCAGAGCCTTAAGTCTTCCCAACTCTGGCCAGAACACAGCTCCTATAGCTCCCTCTGCCCCTGCCTTCCCCTTCATAGCAGGAATCCTGCCCCATCCGGCTGCTTTGTGCCTATATATGCAAATTAACCTGCCATCTTTCTGGGTTAAGGTGCATACTCACTCCTGATTGGCTGGTGGGTGTTGCGGAGGTATGGTTGTTTTGCATATTTCTCACTTATTAGTGTAGATGTACAATACTGCATTAGTTTCAGGTGTACAACATAGTGATTAGATATTTATATAACTTATGAAGTGATCACCATGATATACCTAGAACAATTTAGCGGGATATTGTACATGCAGTGAGTTTATCTCATAGCCAAGGACCTCCAACTTGGGAAACCCAAATATTTTATAATGGGCTGTAGGCAAATCTTTCCCCTTTCCCTGGAGGAAGCAGTATCTTTATTATGCTGCTTAGTAAGCAAAGCTTCCTGATGCTTCAGAAGGAAAACTACCACTTTCCTTCAAGGCAGTTTCTACATAAATGTCTTCTGAAAGATAGATAGTTCAGAACAAAAACTGCCAATACTTTTCTTAAAATATGGGTAGAAACTCAAGAGATCCATAAAAACTGAATTGCAATATTTTCTTGAAATAGGTCACATATTTTATTTTACTTTATTTTTGCTTTATTTTGTTTATTTATTAAATTTAATAAATCTTTATTGTTCAGATTATTACAATTGTTTCTCTTTTTCCCCCATAGCTCCCCTCCACCCGATTCCCACACTACACTCTGTCCTTACGTCCTCTCCCCACTGTCCTCATCCATAGGTGTACGATTTTTGTTCATTCTCTTACCAAACCACCCTCATCCCTTTTCCTCTGAGAATTGTTAGTCTACTCCTTTTCTAAGCCCCTGATTCTATTATATTCACCAGTTTATTCTGTTCATCAGATTTTTTATTCACTTGATTTTTAGATTCACTTATTGATAGATATGTATTTGTTGTTCATAATTTTTATCTTTACCTTTTTCTTCTTCTTCCTCTTCTTAAAGAATATCTTTCAGCATTTCATATAATACTGGTTTGGTGGTGATGAACTCCTTTAGCTTTTTCTTCTCTGTGAAGCTCTTTATCTGCCCTTCAATTCTGAATGATAGCTTTGCTGGTAGAGTAATCTTGGTTATAGGTTCTTGCTATTCATCACTTTGAATATTTCTTCCCATTTCCTTCTGGCCTGCCTAGTTTCTGTTGAGAAATCAGCTGACAGCCGTATGAGTGCTCCCTTATAGGTAACTAACTGTTTTCTCTTGCTGCTTTTAATATCTCTCTTTGCCTTTTGCCCTTGGCATTTTAATTATGATGTGTATTAGTGTGGTCCTCTTTGGATATCTTTTGTTTGGGGTTCTGTGTGCTTCCTGGACTTGTAAGTCTATTTCTTTCACCAGGTGGGGGAAGTTTTCAGTCATTATTTCTTCAAATAGGTTTTCAGTATCTTGTTCTCTCTCTTCTTCTGGCACCCCCATAATGCTGATGTTGGTACACTTGAAGTTGTCCCAGAGGCTCCTTACACTATCTTCATATTTTTGGATTCTTTTTCCTTTTTGCTTTTCTGGTTGAGTGTTTTTTGCTTCTTTGTATTTCTAATCTTTGACTTGATTCTTGTCATCCTCTAGTCTGCTGTTAGATCTCTGTATAATATTTATTTCAGTCAGTATATGCTTAATTTCTAATTGTTCCTTTTTCATATCCTTGAGGGTCTCACTAAATTTATTGGCCTTTCCTAGGAAATTTTTAAAAAATCTTATAACCGTGGTTTTGAACTCTATATCCAGTCAATTGCTTTCCTCCAGTTCTTTCATTTGTGATTTGTTTCTTTGTCTTTGCATTTTCACTGCTTCCCTGAGTTGACAGAGTGGCTTTGTGTGCTAGGTGTCCTTTAAGGCCCAGTGGCTCAGCCTCCTCCGATACCTGAGGTAGACATTCTTGGTGCATACCTTTGTGGTCTGTGTGCACCATCTTGTTTAGTTAAGCATTGATTGTTGCTGGTATTACTGGGAGGAACTGACCTCCAGGCCAATTGGCTGTGAGGATCAGCTGTATCTACACTGGGAGAACTTCTGTGCTGAAGATACCCTTATGAGACAAGACTTGCAAAAAGCCTCTGTGCTCAGCTTGGATGGGGTGGAGTCTCAGAGTGGAACAGACAGCATTGGTTTCCCATCAGCCCTGCCCTAATAGGATCCTGTGTTTCAGTGTCCCGTGGTAATCACTGCAAGCACCTTTGAGAGAAAGCAACCCTTGAGTTTCACCCTTTGCCAGACAGTCCATTTTCTCCTTGAATGACTCTGGGTCCCCAGAGTCTGACCCAGAACTGGAGTTTAGAGCAGTTGAGAGCTTTTGTTTCCCTCCTGTTTGAGAAAGCCAGCTGCATACTCAGTTGCCCACCCTCTCTGTGTGCACGCTTCGGTAACTCTGCCTTCCGCAGTTTCTTTGACTTTCAGTGTGCTTTTCTCTGTCCTGGCAGTCCAGTTTCACCCTGTTTGAGTTTGGGTCCCCAGAGTCTTGCCCAGAACTGGAGTTCAGCATAGTTGGGAGTTTTTGTCTCCTTCCCGCTTGAAAAATCCAGCTGAGCACTCAGTTGCCAGTCCTTTCCACACACACATCTCAGTACCTCTGCCTCCTGCAGCTCCTCTGAGTCTCAGTGTGCTTTTCTCTTTCCTTCTAATTGTAGAATTTCCACTCAGCCAGCCTTCTGGTAGTTCTGGACAATGTCTTTTTTGTCTTTTAGCTGTAGTTTTGAAATTATTGTGCGAGGTAGCAGTTTAGGTGTTCACCTATTCCACCATATTGGTTTCCTACATCACATATTTTAAATGTCTACATTTTCCATGTCTGTCTTTTTACTGTCTTCCCTCTATTCCCCCAACTTTGTTTTTAGTCCATAGCCAATCTGCAATGGTCATAGGAAGTGATTAAAAAGCAAATTTTTAGATGTTTAATATCACTGAGGTTTTAGGATTATTTTTTACTGCAGCATAGCTTAGACTATTCTGACTGATTTGGAATACTATTTTTATTGTTATTCCTGCCATTATTATTAGTACAGTAGAGGCCTGGTGCACCAATTCATGCAAGGGTGGGGTCCAGTTAGCCCACCCTGATAGGGGCTAGGCCAGCTGGAGGGAGGGCCTGAGGGCAGTTGACTGGCTGGCCCCGCTCCCTGGTCGAACTCCAGGTTGAACTCCTGGTCAAGGGGACAATTTGCATATTAGCCTTTCATTTATTTATTTATTCATTATTTTAAAAATATATTTTATTGATTTTTTACAGAGAGAAAGGAAGAGGGACAGAGAGTTAGAAACATTGATAAGAGAGAAACATCAATCAGCTGCCTCCTGTATGCCCCACACTGGAGATGCACCCACAACCAAGGTACATGCCCCTAACCAGAATCGAACCTGGGACCTTTCAGTCTACAGGCCAACGCTCTATCCACAGAGCCAAACTGGTTTTGGCCATATTAGCCTTTTATTATATAGGGTACTTGAGTTTTTCCAGGAACAAAATAGAAGGATGAACAACTTTTGAATTTGAATAGCAGTGTCCACATGCTTCCCATGAGTAATATTTCTTGCCTTACTATTTACCTTTAATTTACTCCTTCTCCAGGAAATAGAAGATATTTGATTGTGACATCAGGTAAATGGTCAATCAACTTCCATCCAGGTCCCTTCTCTCTTTTCAGAGTATCCCCATTTCAGGGCATACATGTTTTTCTTCTCTTACTGCCATAAGTTGCTGAGAACAATGGCTTATTGTTGTCTATGACTGGGTAGGTATGCTTAATTATAAGAGGAAACCAGTGGGAAGCCTACATGTGGCAACAGGCTAAATTGCATTCTCTAATCTAGTCGATGGCACCCAAATATATTTTGCTACTTCATCTGCTTATGCTTTCTGTTTTTCAATTGGTTACACGTAGTCTTGTAAGGCATGCAATTGTCTAGCCTTGGTTTCAATATTTAGGTCGATGAGGAGCCATTTTTGTAAATCTATCATTTGCTTATAGTTCTTCCCCATTTGGAAGGGGGGATTAGCATATTGCTTTATGGGAATGAATGCAAACAAAAAAAAGTGTATAGAATAGTGAAGTCACATTGAGAAGTAGTTACTGATTTGATCATTAACTGACTCATTTCTGTAAACTCTCCATCCACCCTGCAGCTTTATTCATACTGGGATTTCAGCAGAGAGACAATCACAAATCAAAGGCCTTTGGAAGTTGTTTGGGAATGATCAACAACACAGTTGTTGAATCCACAAATCCCAAGGGTCAGCTATGTGCGTATGCTGGTGTGTGAGTTAGACAGGTGCAGAAATACCATGAGTTTTGTCATTTCCTTAATCTGCTAATTGAAAGTGGGAGGGATTCAAGCCAGCACATGGGGTTTTCTTTTTTTTTTTGCCAGAGGGCCTTTCCCTTCAGATTTTTTTTTCTTTTTCAAGAACCACAGACATTTATTTTATTGCTACTGTATTTTGCATAGCTTTTCCCTGGGCTAAGAGTGGAATTACTAATACTGCTTGTTCCATACTCTGAAAATTGCTGTCAGGTGTGAATTAAATGTTTTATTTGAAGATTTGAGCTCCTTCTCATCAGTCACAAAGGGAATTTTTATGGAATAATACTCGTTGGCACTAATAATATTTTCATCTTAGACTTTCTAAGTGCTTTATAAATGTTTCCTTTTTGCTATCTACATTTCAGTGACCCCCATCACCCCTCCATCTATGATCACTGTCAAGAAGCTTCATATTCACTTCCTCAGCTCTCCCAAAGCTGCTTTCATTCAATATAAATGGCAAACCCTTGAATATTTGTTGCTGAGTCCCTAGAAAAAGGAATGGGACAACTTTGATGATCTTCTGGCATATTGTGAATTCAGAATTTAGTAGGAGTGGTAAGGTAAAATGTATCCCCTGGAGCTGACAGGGTAGAGAGAGAAGAGAATGTTAATAGCAGGTTCAAAACAAGCAAGCGAGAGATAGCCCTTCTCTCTCCAAATCTATCAAAATTTTTCTTGATCTTGAAAAGATCACAATTTGGGACTTCATTCCACCTCCCACTTGGGTGTTCAAATCATAACTTTTTTCAGTCATTTGTAGCCATAATGTGTTTGAGTTAAAAGGAATGGTAAACACCATTCATAAGCATTAATAATCCAGCCAAATCATTCCACAGATTAACTATCGAGGTTCAGAGAGCTCCTGATTTACTCAAGATCAAGCACAAAGCTAATTAGTACAAAGCTGGGTCCCTGGATTTCTCACTCCTCTTCATTCCCACAACCTCATGATGACCCTATAGTCTATACTTTTTCTTTTTCTTTTCTCTTTTTTCCCTTCTTCTCTTCTTTCTTCTCTTAGAATGGGCCTTGAAATAAGAATGTTAGGAAAATGCTTTAAGTGTATGATATGAAACATGGAAACACGTTCATCAATGAATGACTATTCATCCTCACCTTTTATTTACCTTCTTAGCTTCAAGTCATCTCTTGGAATTTGTATTAAAAATGCTTTTATTTTTAAAGTTTTGTGGAAGAAGTATATCAGGTGTTGACTATTAAGAAGGCAATACCAAAGAATAAGACAAAGTAAAATAAGCCTATTGGCTAACATTTTGAAGGAGATCTGAGATGTATGCTTATAACTGCCTTTCCTTCTTGGTTCCTTCTTCTGTTTGATTTATGTAACCCTCAATTACTGGGTAGCACCTGTATATCAAAATCATTTAATGTTAGTGCTAGCAAGGGACTAAAAGACCTAAAACCCTTTATTAATTAATGAGATTCAGAAGGGTGAAATGACAAATCCGAGGTCACTGTGTAATTTCTCTCTTCAATTTGATTTACTTTGGATATAAAGGTAGATTGTTTTTTACTTTCTGGAAAGATGAACTTTCAGTATAAGAAAGATATTTATGGCAATTTGGCCCTGGAGTGTTTAAATGAGGCAGGAAGTTGCAAATTATGATTCCCACAATCATTTTTACTTGGCCACAGTCTTCATGCTCCTTAAGGTAGAGTCTTTAGGATTACTACATTAGCGTGTTTTCTTTTTTAGCTTTTTAAAAAAATGTAAATTGAATTTTATGCTATATGTATGGTAGGTGGCTGCATTCACTTGGGGAAGGAATTTTCTCTCAAGCAAGCACTCTGTCCTAGGAGAAAACCAGAAAGGGTGAAAGTAACTCTGGAAAGTCAGGCTTGTTTAAACAAAGACCTTCTCTGGATGTGGGATGCAGAGTTGAGTCCAGGCAGAGCGCCACTGAGAGCTGCCTTACTCAGCTCATTAAAATCTCTCTTGCTTGCCACAATTGCCAGCATGTTAAGGGGTGTTTTGTAGTTCCTATCTCTCTTGGACATGCGTTTTAGGAATTTTCCTCTTCTAACGTGACAGTTTGGTCTGACAAACGTGATAAAGTTTGGCTTTTATTTTATGGCTGTTGCTGATTATTGCAAACAATTCTAGAAGTTTGGCAGAGAGTTAGAGTTTTAAAAATCTTTATAAAATCAATTTGAACACAGTTAAATGAAAATATACTGCCTCCAACACTAAAGTGAAAGCTTAGATAGATTTTAGCTTCCATTCTTCTTCTAAAATCCAGTAAGAGTTCCCCTTAGTCATCATTTCTCCCCACCCCTTCAATTTTCTCCTGGAAACAGGTAGAGAGGGTAGGAGTCTTGAAAAGATCAAGAGTGGCATAGAAATAAATAAATCTAGAAGCCTATAACCTAGCATCTAGCACAGCACTTAAAAATAAAATGGATTTGTTGAAGAATGAATGAGTTCTCAATTATTCCTTTTTCATTACTCAGTGATTCTCTGACCATCAATTGTCTCCTTCCAATCCCTGATCCCTTACCTTCAGGTGACCCTGTTGAAGTTGATTCTGGCTGACCTGCATTTAAGTCAGGGCACCTGAACCTCATTCACTAAGGCAGCCCGGAGGTCTGGTCTTCCCACATGGCTTGAACAGGCGCTTCAGTCAGTAAGTCAATTGGGATTGCTGAGAGCACAGCACCCTATCTTGTTTCTTTTAACGTGGATGTTTTTACTCAGGCACCTAATTTGATCCGGGGTACCTTACTCTGCTTTAATAATAATACATGTGTCAAAATTTGCCTCTTTGCTTTCGAGGTTGTTAATTATGGAGTGTATTTCAAATGAGCTATTGCAACCAAGAAAACATCCCTTTTGGATGCTTGCGTACTTGAATGCTGGAAAGAAGTAATAAGCAGGGGAGGGTTATGAAACACCTCGCCATCTGCACAGTGGTGCTTTGAGGGAAACCAAACAAGGTAGTCATGAAGGCTTTTTGGTGATAGGATTATATCGTGTTGTATTTCAGGTTATGTTACAGGCTCTACCTAGAGGGCTTAACCTGCCTTCAATGGAGATGGAAGAAGAGCAGATGTAGGGAAGAGTAGGCTATGGCTTTAAACTCCTTAAAGCGGGATTATCAGTTGCTTCAGGGGAAGACAGTGTGTGTGTGTGTGTGTGTGTGTGTGTGTGTGTGTGTGTGTGTACGCCCTTGCTACAGTAAGGATAGCCAATTTCAGATTACTCCAGGCTTCTGGTGATCTTTGTGGTATGTCCTCAGACTCCCACGTGTGGTGAATTCTTATTGTCACTAAAGCTATTACTTTTTATTTAATAAATTGGCTGTAGGTTTCCGTGAGATTTGTTACAGGCTTTCTGTCTTCAAACACACTAATGCATTGTAAATACTGATGTAGTAAAAAAGATTTAAACTATCATTTTAGTCACTATGCCTTAAAAGCAACAGAACCCAGCCAACCCATTTGCATGCTAGCCTCAGAAGATGGCTTTTAGTGGCTTAGTTCTAGAGCTTCTTCCATGATCTTCCTACTACCTGAAATGATTACTGTGCTTTGCAAAAAATCAAATTTTGGGTGCCATACAAAATATTTACTTTGAACTTTTAACAGAGTCCTAAAAATATGATTGCTCAGAAGTTGAAGTCTGGAATAGGTCTTCATGAGGTAGGCATTTTATATATATATTCAAAGGCATGCCAAGTCTTGTATCAGAGGCAAGATAGAAGATGATTTGGAAAAGCTCTTCGCTTTGTTTCATGAGAAAAGCCAGAGATTTTAGTTTTTAGAAATCACAAACTGAGCCCAGATTTACTAGGCCTTACAAAGCCTTTGGGAAACCGTCTATGGGGACCAATGCAATAGGACAGTGTCTTTGTAGCCATCAGCACCAGGGGAGTAGCTTTTGAACACGGGAGTGATGTTCATTTTCCTTCTGGAACCTGACTGAATAAGAAAAATGCTGCCAGTGGGAAGTAGGTATTTTGCTGAGTAATATGGCTGTGGCAGAAAAAGGTTGAGATCTGATTATTATTGGGTTAGACAAGGAAGACTGAGAGCCATCACTCCTGTGCTATGAAAGGGGCGACTATGGTGACTATAAATGGCTCTGTGTGGGGGCGATTCACTTTATAGCTTTGCCATCGGTTTCCTGTTTATCAAGGGAGAAGTTTGGAGAAGATGATGGCAAAGGGCTCTTCACTTTGAATATTTTTATGGTCCAGAAGGGAGGTTGCGGCATAGAATAACCAAGGGACCTCTGCTCAGGGTCTCAGGAGGCCTGGTGGTCCTTGTAAGCTCCTCCACGAAAATATTGCCACTACTTTTGGACACTGAGAGCCTTTAATTCTAGTTTTTTTTTTTATAATACTACACTGAATAGTCTCATACATGAATCTTTCTTTAGAGTAAGTTCCCAAAACTAGATCAAAAGTAATCATCTATTAGACTTTTTTTTATCAGAACATAATCACCAATTAAGCTCTTACTAGATATGTAACTTTGCCCATTTTATTACAGATTCTTCTAAAATGGGTGTTATAATAAAAATAAGAATCAATATCAGAGTTTGGAAAATGAGTTAACAACAAATGATCTATGTGTGTGCATGTGTATGTATGTGTGTGTGTATATATATATATATATACACATAATTTTTGCTTCTCTCCCTCTGCCTCTGTTTTTCTCTCTCTGACACTTAAATCTTTGGAATAACTTAAATTATCTCACATTATTTACAAAAGCTTTCAGCTTTTTCTAACTCCTTTACAACACTTCAATGGCTGACCTCAATCAAGTTTGAGTGCAAGGGAATGTCTATCTTATTCCCAAGACTCTGGCATCACAATGAAAACTTCCTATCATGGGGTACAAAAGAGTCTCCCCAGAAATATCTAAACCTTCTGAGTCATTTATATATATATATATCTCAAATCCCATTTCTGTAACATATATTTCCAAATCCCAATCTAATCTCTCTGTCGCCCAGTGTATATATAAGAAGGATCATGAAAGTCATACAGATAAAGTTCCTATTAGAACTGAAAATGGGGAGATCAAATGGCTTGCTCATTATTACACAACTCTTCATAAATAAAAGTTGGGAGTTCTATACTGAGGAATGTTTGTGAAAAGTTGTCAGGGTGACACATAAAAAGAAGTGATATGTGTGACCTTCAAGGAAGCAAGTAATTAAGCAATTTTTCTTCTTTTTCATTATTATTTAAAAAAACTATATACATTAGACTTGATGTAGATTCTGAAGCCATAATTTATGAGATTCATAGGTATCTTATGAAAGTCACTTCATCTCTCATTCAAGCATTTTTTTCTAGATCATAGCAAGGGCTTTTTAAAAGGCTGTATTAAGAGAGAGAGATTGCAAGTCTAAGAAATATCAAGATTTTCATCTTTGTACATTTTTACTATTAACCAACAACCAAAAGATGGCAAATTAAAGGACTGAGTTCTTTTTCAAAAAGTTGTTTAAAAACAATGTTGAAGAATAAAGTATCAGTCTATTAAATTTGCGCTTGGGTCCTGTAATATAAATTATTATACTTTACTGGGCAGAGGGTAAGATTTGTTCTCAGGCAAATGTTGGGATATCCACAGTCAAGGTGAACTTAACAGAATTCCACACAACTTCAGAGGAGCCTTTAGTAGAGTTGTGTTAGATCAGTCATCAGAAAGTCTTATTTTCTTTCCCAGATTGTTCCTACAAAATTGCATCAGACATTGATTCTCATCTCAAGGAGTTCGGTCATACAAGAGGCAAATATATCCAGAACAATTATAAAACAATTTAATTAGCAAGGTAGTAGAGCTAGGATTAAGATATACAGGAATAAAGGGGTCCCATCTTTCCCAGCCTTGGGAGGGGAAGAACAATCAGAGAAGGTTTCAAGGGAAGTGCCAAGGTAATTTGCCAAAGGCTATACCACTAATTAGTAGCAGATCAAGGACTAGAATTCTACAGGGTCTTTCCTAAGTGTCTAAATTCTTCATCCACTTAAAAAACAAAAAGGAAATAGAAGGATCTTAGCTCATCCAGTATTCTTTCCTCTATTCTATGTTACTTCCCTAACTATACTTAATATTTGCTGCAGATAGTAGAAGAAATAGAAATATCTCCAGGGTAGTACTTCTCCTATTACCAAATATTTCCTCTCCTTTGTTAACTGACTGAATGTCTATTGCTTTGGTGTTATCCAGGTGTTTTCTGAAGATCACTGCTGTGTCTCAGTCTTAAGAAATATATTTATTTGTTCTCTTACTCTTAATATATCAGCTATGACAACCTGAAGAAAAAGGGTAAAAGGCAAAGTATAAATTTGCTGTTAAAAATGTCCAGAGCACTTTAGCTTATTTATTATTAACTAGATGTCCAGTGTACAAAAATTTGTGAACCGGGTGAGGGGGCTGGGAGGAGGGAAGAGGAAGGTCTCTCCTCAGCCCGGCCTGCCCCCTCTCACAGTTCGGGACCCCTCAGGGATGTCCTACAGTCTGGTCTCCCTCTGCTAGAGGTGATCAGACTGATCAGGGGAAGGTGCCATACCCATCATCTTGCTGTTGCTGCCACTGCCGGCTGTAGCAGCTGCAAGGCCTGAGCCCCAGGCCTCACAATTGCCGGGGCTCATGGCTGCCTGAGTCCCAGACCTTGCAGCTGCTGTGGCTTGGTCCTGGACATCTGGAGGATGTCTGCCCTAATTAGCATATTACCCTTTTATTAGTATAGATTCATTCAAAAGCATACTCAGCATACTCAGGAAGGTAAATCATTGTTTTAATCAAGGCATTCAGAGTCAAATAACCAACTTGTTTCTTTTTTACTGTCTCTTCTGAGCCATTCTTTTTTTTACCTCTCAGCATAAATGATCCACCAGGTCGTCAATGGCAAAGGCGATTTTTTACTTAAACTTTTTCATCCCTCCAGAGAACCTGGCCCTTAAAAGAAACACAATATATTTGTGCTGATTGTATGAATTAGTGAATGACTGAACCAAGAAATAAATGTAGAATTCACTGTAGTCATTACTTCCTTTGGAACTAAGCATAATAGAATCTCTCTTGACGTCCACTTAATAGGTTCTTTGGATTAAACACTGCTTTTTCACTCTGTCAAACATTGTCGTTGTTGGCCCTGATTCTTTCCCTGCTGTGAAATTATGCAGCCACACTCTGGATAGATGGAGTGTACTTTCCCAGCCCATGACTTTGGACTTGGACGTAGGACTTACTTTGGCCATTGGGATAATGTTGGATTTGACATAAGAGGCTAGAAATGTGTTTGTGTGGTTTAAGTTGGCCCTCTTGCCCTTCTATTACCACAGAACAGTTCCCAGTTTGAGTCTCAAGTCTCTTTTCAGTCTGGGTTTCAGAGTGCAATACACGGAGCATCTCTTACCTTAACTTAGCCCAGTTTGGTTAACCCCAAAGGACCCCGGAACTTGTGACTGATAAATGTATTTGTTGTAAGACACTGCAGTTATTTTTGTATTTGTTATTGAAGCATTGTTATGGCAATAGCTAACAGCTATGACATGTGACTGATGCCCCCTTATACTTAACATTCCTGAATTAGACCACTATCTGTGCCTACCAGTTGAGTTATATTCTTACCAAGAGGTAGTTGTCTTGGTTTCTATATGCATGCCTATTATTTTAATTATATAATTTACTTCATGTTATATTAGATAATGTTAGAGGACAAATGTGTTTCTATAAAACAAAGCAAATGCTTTTTCAAGGCTTGATATAAACAAATTGTTAAACAAATTGAAATAAAATTAGATGTCCATGAGAGATTTCAAAGAGACTGGACAAAAATAAATATCTAGAAGGATCTTTAATTGCTTAAATTCTGCTTTTTTTTCTTTGAAGAAATTAAAACTGGGAATTTTGGATGGTTTGATGCAAGAAAGGTGAGCTAAAATTTCAATTAGAGATATCTCAAAGAAAAGGCCTTGACCTTCAACAAAATATTGCTAAGCAAATGTTTATTTATATATTTAATCTATGTTTATATTAGTTTTTATAATTTGTTTTTTTAAATATTAGGTTTATTAATTAAACAAAAATCATCTGAATTCTGTTTCATTAAGAATGTTGTAAATTTAATACCACACAGAAAATCCCTGCTTCTCTCCCTCATTTGTGAATATTTTAAAGTTATTAGTATACATTACAAGTAGTAACGTTAGAACAGCTCTTTCTTCACAATGAATATGTAAAGGGTAAACTTACTTGTCAGCTGCTGTTTCTCTTTTTATCTGTACATCCTATTCTGGTTTCAAGATTTGCAGTTTGGTTAATAACCTTTGTTCTACACGAGGACACTCCTTAGTCTATCACAGTTTCCCAATTTTATTTTATTTTTAATAGCTGCCTTTTTCATCGAAGTTGTTGAGTTTCAGGAATACTGAGTGCTTCTTGTTATTTGAACATTTTTTGTTGCTGCCCCAAAATCATACCCTAGAATCATCTGGATTTGAACAACTATATGTGTGGAAAAGAAAAGTCAGCTACAGCTCCTTTTTTTTTTTCACCTGTCTTTTTGTTTGCCACCAAATGAAATGACCATGTACATTCTTTACTTGAAAACCTAAATCTTTGCAAAGTATGCATATAACAGAGTCAGTTAATGGGGGGGGGTCACTCATATTTTCCAGGCATCATCTGGACTTGGCTTGAGGTTTGGGAGGAGTTGGATTCATTTCAGAGTCTTAAAATACTGCATATATTGATTGATGAAACATGCTCCTTTGCTGGTAATGGTTTTTGAGATGCTGATGGTCACCCCTTGGAACAATTCTGAGATGAATGTTTTGTGGCATATTAGGATCAAGAGTCAATGTATAGGTGATGACATTCGATCACCACTGACAAAGGTTGGAACTGAAAAAGAGAACTCCAATTGGAAAAGCGAGCCTCACACCACATTACCTATAAGTCAACTGCTTGGAGTACAGGGACTAACTACATGAAGAAACCCAAGAGCCACTCGGCAACGGCTCACCGACAGTTGGGAACATGTGTGAGTAGTTTATAAAGAAAGGGAGTCCTGCCGAGACCGGTTTGGCTCAGTGGATAGAGCGTCGACCTGCGGACTGAAAGGTCCTGGGTTCGATTCCGGTCGGGGGCATGTACCTTAATTGCGGGCACATCTCCACTGTGGGGCGTGCAGGAGGCGGCTGATCGATGTCTCTCTCTCATCGATGTTTCTGACTTTCTATCTCTCTCCCTTCCTCTCTGTAAAAAATCAATAAAATACATTAAAAAAAAAAGATAAAAAGAAAGGGATTCTGCTCAGACATTCAGTTATTCCAGTTTCAAGAGTGTCAATTCCCACGGACAGAAAAGGTAGGTAAAAGGGGTTTGGCTTTAGTAAAGTACACCAATCCTAGACCATTTTTAATCAGATTATCACAGGCCCATAAACCTGCATATTCAAAGATAATGAACCCTGGCTAAAAAAATCATGCAGTAGCTTTCAAGGAAGCCAGATATGTTCTTCCACTTTGGAATATTATTTTTCATTAGGGTTGATTCAGATTTTGGGCAAATGGGGAAATTGAACTAATCTGTTCCAGGCAGATATGAAGAAATTCTTTTCTTGATGGGATGAAAAATTGACATAAAATCAAATGATTATGATTACCATGTGTCTGCATTTATAAGCATGCATGGGCCAATTGAAAAACAGCAGGCAGATAAAGACGTTGAAACACCTAAAGTTGTTATTCTTATTTAATTAATAAACCAATGCTAGAAAATATTTCCTGAAGATAGTTTTAACATTACTGACATAAACTGTGCCAATGTAAGGGGGGAAATTTTTCTTTTTCCTTTACCCATCTTAGGTTCAGTGGCTAGGGCTATGCAAATTAGGCTGACAAAAGGCAGAGCAAACAAGAGGAAAACTACTTATTACTGTGTGTAGCATATGTCAAATGGGAGGAACCTCGGTGATGAGTCACTTAAGGAGGTGGGTAGAAATTGGGCTTTTAAAGTATTTTATAGTAAATTTGTGAAGAATTAAGATAAAAGAAAAGGATTTTAGGCCCCCAAGGGCAGCAAATTGTGGGAAAATAAACATATGGGGAACAAGTTAAAGGCTAATTAGTGAAGTTTGTCATGTAGGTTCCTCTGGTTCCATCCCTGGGCTGAGAAGGGTCTAGAGTTGCCTCCAGTGATTAATTTCTGTCCTAATAAAAAGGGGCAGTGGGGGCATCTTTACATAGTTATGTGTCTTTTGACCCATAGATACAGAGAATAAAACTGAGGGCCATCAGTAAGGGATATGGAGGGGAGGGGGCTAGATGTAAAAGGTGAAGGGATTAAGAAATATAAATGAATAATTAGAAAATTCTCACAGGGTAGTAAAGTACAGATTATGGAATATCTACGCTAATAAAAGTGTAAGATGTAAATTGACCATAACTTCAAGATGCTCACCAACCAATCAGGAGTGGGTATACAAATTAACTCAACATAAGATGGTGGATTAATTTGCATATGCAGGCTCTGAGCTGCTGGGGGAGGGTGGGATGCTTGGGTCATTGCCATGGTGACAATGCAGATGTTCTGCACTGCCCCAGCTGCTCCAGGTCTCTCGGC
Source organism: Lasiurus cinereus (assembly GCA_011751065.1). NCBI lineage: Eukaryota > Metazoa > Chordata > Mammalia > Chiroptera > Vespertilionidae > Lasiurus > Lasiurus cinereus. The sequence goes on along the minus strand of JAAGEH010000076.1, from coordinate 6,384,104 downwards.
AGTGTGGAAAGGCCGAAAGTCAGCTCTGGGCCTGAGCAAAAAGGTGGCTCCAGCCAGAGCAAAGGTGATGCCAGCAGCCAGGGGAAGGAAGGCCCAGTCTTGCACAGATCTTCATGCATCAGGCCTCTGGTAGTCAATAACATTGTAACAACTATGTATGGGGCTAGGTGAATACTATAATTATCAGGGGATCACTTCATAAGTTATGTAACTATCCATCCACTTGGCTGTATACCTGAAACTAATATATAGTAATATCGATTGTCAATTATAATTTAAAAATATAAAAAAATAAAATACATAAAAAAAGAAGTTAGAATAAAAGAATTATATCCTGTTTTAGGCAAAGGGTTTTTCTTGTATCTGCTTTTTTTCTCAATTGTCTCAGCTCTAAATAATCTGTATGCAAAAAAGGCAGATTTGGGAGTGGCACAGTCTTCCATCTTCATCAAGCGTAACTGTGTAAAGATGTTCATGTAACAACAGAAAACAACCAAGAGGAGGGGCTTGATAACGTGGAAATGTTGCTGGGATGGGAAAGAAAACACTCACCTTTGGGTCCAGGTTACACCCACTTCCAAATCTTGAGACCTTTGAGGAAATATTTGGGCCACTGTGTTATGTTGTTATCTTAAAACTGTTAATGCAATACAGACTGGTGATTGAACTGTCAATTCAAAGCTGTTAATATAACTGTCACCGTGTTATTGAGATGTCAGGACATAATACACGAAAGCAATCTGTATCCCAGTACCACCTTACATTTGATTAGCACTTTACACACAGCTAAATGATGCAACTATTGACTTATTGGGATATTCATTTAGCATTTAGACACCTCAGTGACTCCTGCTGTTTGGTGAAATTATTTCCTTTATTTATTTTTTATTTTTAAATAAGTTTTTATTGCTATCAGGAAGAAGAAGAGAGAAGAAGAAGAGAGAGGTAGAACCAGCAATGATGAGAGAGAATCATTGATCAGCTGCCCCCTACACAGCTCTTACTGGGGATTGAGCCCACAACCCAGGCATGAATTGAGCCCTGACCAAGAATCAAACCATGACATCCTGGTTCACAGGTCAACACCCAACCATTGAGCTATGCTGGCTGAGTGAATTATTTGCCTCTAATTACAGGGGGTTTGGTGCCTTGTGGGATGCACGGAAGCTATGGACATTGAGGTTTGCGGAGAGGGAGGCACTGGCCAAGCCTCCTGTCCACAGGGCTCAGTGGCCCACAGCTCCACAGTTGATAAGCGCTCTTGGGAAGAAATGGCTATCTTAAGTGCTCCGTTGACAGGCTTCCTTCATGATCTAAGCAGATGGCAGCCACTCGTCCCTTTTCCTTTTCCTTCTCACCAGCTCAATAGTTTTTATGCTCAGAGAAATCAAAATGAATAATATATAGCTTTTGGTAACAGAAAAACACCAACTCCAGCCTTTTTCTATTTTAATTGGACCCTCAAGCAGGGAAACAGGAAGAGAGTGGCAGCTGCAACACGGGGCTTCAGATGCTTGATGCTTTGTCTTCTGCTTGTGGAAACAAAGAGCCCTTAACTCTGTTCTCAGCGTGGTTGTTTTTCAAACAGGAATGGATGGTGAGCTGCTGATTCCCATAGACTTTATCCTTGTCTAATTTCGTTTCATCACTTCTCCATTATTCCTTTTCCTTCACATTAATTCTCCCCTTCGTGCTTGTATCTCAGAAGTATTTGTAGATTCTTTTTTATTGATATACTAGAGGCCCAGTGCATGAAAACCTATGCACTGGAGGTGGGTCCCTGAGCCCAGCTTGCCCCTTCTCACAATCCAGGAGCCCTAAGGCTATGTCCCATCATACTTCTGCTGTACCATTGCTGGTAGCGCAAACCTTGGCTGGCCCTGGTTATCTGAGCCTTGGTGGCCCTGGATGGCTGGGTAGCCACCATCCAAGACTTGCCTGTGCTTCCGGCCAGCCCTGGGCAGCTGGGGGCCTGAGGGGACTGGGGGGACTCCAGAGGCTGCCGCATGGAGCCTTGCAGAATGCCTGCCATCCTGGTGGGGTTAAGGGGACTGGGCACCACCATCTTTGAGGGCCTGGTAGTTAATTAGCATATTCCTCCTTATTGTCAACAGGTGCAACCATCTTTGAGGGTGGGGCAGTCAGTCAGCATATTCCCTTCTTATTGGCTGTTGGGTCCACCATCTTTGTGACAACATGGGGGTCAATTAACATGTTCCCTCTTTATTAGATAGAATTCTCTTAATGATATTAACTCAAACTCTACATAGTAAATTCTTTTCAGTTTTCTTTCAGAACATTTAGCTCAATGGTTAAGCAAATGCACATTGGATCAGACTGATTAGAGTTTTTCTCATTTATTTTGAGACTTACTACTTAACATGGGGACATACATCCCAAGACTCAGATACCTCAATTGAGAAAATGGGGAAAATCATAGGACTGTTCTCAGAGGAATGTGGGCTCATTAAATGAGACCATTCTAACATGATCACGCAGTCCCAGGCAATGGCTCAATGCTCAAGAGAAGTTTAATAAAAGCATTTCCATTTCTTACCACTAAAATGCTTAAATTTTTTCAATTTCAGGCAAAATTGTAGCTTCAATATTTTATATATAGACATATACAGAAGGAGACATTTGACATTCATGCTGATTGATTTAGTCAGAGGAGATAGTCATTCTCAGTCCAAGAGATTGAGAAAGTCACCTCTGTTCTCCCCCCGCCACCTGCCCCTAGAGAAAATAATACCTTCTAAATTATAAGAGAAAAGAATTAACTGTAGATGGATCTCTCTTTAAAGGAAAACATGGAGCTAGTGAAGTTTCCAGCTTTTCATTAATTCCACATTTTGAGAAGTTTATGTTGATGTGTACTGGACGATGCTTAAGTTTTGAGATGATCTATCTGCTAAAATATTCTTGCGTCATCCATTAAACTTGCTACTTGGGGTGATATTTACACAATTGATGAGAAAACCAGCAGTCTTGCTGATTTTCGTTGGGAGTGAAATACATTTTCTTGTTAAATTTCAGCAATTAGATTTTTCTCTTTTTAAAATAAAATTGGGTGGAAGCAGAGAAGGGAAGGGTGATGTGAAAAACAAAGTAAAAACAAATAGCATTATATTGTGCTCAGGGTGTCTGCTCTCTGTGGCCAACTCTACATGTAAATTTCTGACATGAAGACAATTTTCCTTTGCTTGCCAATTCCCTCTTTATTTTATGCTCCACCTGCCAGGATGCACTTGGCAGGGATGCATAGGGTTATGGGACAATGAGCTGTATTCATTTCCGAGTTTTCAGCATCTCATATTCTTCAGCCCAAATTGGCCTCTGATTCTGGTGGAGTATCTGGTGGGCCTCCATGTTCTTGGTTGAAAAGGGAGTGGGATGCAGGCCTGTTTGGTTCACCTTCATTTCATTCAAAGGTCAGTGTGACTTTTGAAATTAGTAATGTCATCAGTCACACAGTCCTGACTGAGAATATTGAGGAAGCAGCTGGACGAGAGGAGAGTAGTGGGGTCATTTCACTGTTGGAGCAAAGCCAATGTCAGAGTGTTCTTTTTCCCTTTATATTATGGGATGGACTTTCCTATGTGAGGGAGAAACAGAGTGGCCCTCCCCGAGGATTTTTTTCTTGTTGGACTGTGATTAAAAATAACAACAACAAAAAAGATGACCATTTGAGCAGTTTTATAAGCTCAGGCTATGAAAGCTATAATTTAAAAACCTACATGGGTGGCAATGTTGTTTAAGAGAAAAAAGAAGAGTTAATTATGGGGGGTGGGGGAAACAGCCCAGACACACCAATCAGAAGATGTTAATTACATAAGATGGCTAATTTAGGAAATAATAGCTGAATTGGAGTCAAATCTCATATGACTCAGATCTTTAAGCAGCAGCAAAATAACCTCAGACCATGAATCATCTGGTACACATTTTGGAGGGATACAAACAATAATATTAGTAATGGCTAATATTTATCGAGTGCTTACTCTGTGTCATGTATTGTGCTTTTTAAATGTTTTATCCTATTTATTACTTACAACACCTTTAAGGTAATAATTATCATCATTTCTCATGTGTTGGATATGACAACTGAGGTAGAGAGTTTCTACTTTATCCATGGGGCAATACCGGAAGCCAGGTCTTTCTGATCACAAGGCCTTATATGTGCTAAGAGCTCACGCTCTGAGAATATTACTGATATTCTGCAAATACGAGAGATTCCACAGGGAGCCAAGTCCAAGATCTTGGATTGTAAAGCACAAAGAGCCTGGAAGGAAACTATACTGTCACTTGCTTCTGTATAATATTTTTCTTTTTTTGTCCTTACTATTCTTGGGCTTATTATTACTGTAAACCAACTTATAAACACCTAAAGGTATTTTTTAAAAGCATTGTTTAAAAAGCAATAAAAAATTATTCCTTAACCCACATTTAATGCAGTATCTTTTATGGCTAGACTAAATCAAGATTAAATTTATCTTTAAGATGATTAATTTAAAGCAGTGTCTAAGGAGTAATATGGAAGACATTCACCCCAGGAAGAGGGTAAAAAGAGTCCAATGTCTCTTTTGGACTCTAATATCCATTCATTTATTTTCAAATTTTTAAATTGATTTCAAAGAGGAAGGGAGAGGGAGAGATAGAAACATCAACAATGAGAGGGAACCGATTGGCTGCCCTTTGAATACCCCCTACTGGGGATTGACCTAGAAACCCAGGCATATGCCCTGAACTGAAATCGAACCATGACCTCCTGGTTCATAGGTTGATGCGTAACCATTGAGCAACACCAGCTGGGCGATGGTTCCATTCTTATCTAAAGGAGTTTGGAACTATAGTGAGAGACCTGGAATCCCCCATCTCTGTACTGAGTCTCCTTTTCATGTTCAGACCAACCCCATCTCGCCTCATCAAAACTATATTCATTCGTTTCAGCAGAATGACTTCAATTTTTTTTTTAGTATCTCAAATATTTACACTAATTTGTCAGCTGGAAATATCAGTGACTAGCAGAGATCAAGTATTATTATTCTGAGGTATCCAATCTTTATTTATTTTATTGCTTTCTTGAAAGATGATGCTTTCAGAAATAAATCCAACATTTATCAATGTTTGGTTGACTATGAGAGGTGGATTTACTCTCTTCTCTAGATGCACTTGGTTCACACAGCAGAGTCTTCACAGTCATTTCCCCCCTTTTTTATAAGGTCACATTTATCCAGCAAACCCCCCAATTAAAAAAATATTTTCTGATTTCAGAGAGGAAGGGAGAGTCAGATAGAGAGAAACATCAATGATGGAGAAAATCATTGATTGACTACCTTGTGCATGCCCCCACTGGGGATTGGGCCTGCAACTTGGGCATGTGCTCTGATCAGAAATGAAACTGTGATCTCCTAGTTCATATGTCCATGTTCAAACACCGAACCACCATGGCTGGGCCACCCAATTTTCATCCTCCTACTTCATAGTCTTATGGGAGGGGTTCTCAGGTTATTTCATATACCACTTCCTTCTTTAGACAGCAAATGGCAAACTATTCAATTAATGTGTTTTTACCAAAAAATAAATTTTAAGCATTTTTCTGTGTATTATTGAAGACATTCTGGTAGATGATGGAGGTGTCTTGTCCTGAAAGCCTCCTTATATTCTAACCAAAATAGCATTAAAAAGATTTCAACCTTTAAGGTAATATTAAAAAGGAAGAATAATTAGAAACACATTAATGAAGCATCACCAATATCAAGTGGTTTAATAGTACGTACAGAATTGGGAAATCTTACTGATGCCCCCACTACAAACAGAAATATATATTGGAATATATTCTAAAACTTCCAAGTAGTCCCAGTATTGAACAGGCTTTGAAAATGAACATCTGAGGTTGGGGTTGATCTTCAATAGATATTATCAAAATGATTTTTGATCATTATAAACCTTTAATATATTACTGTCATATTCAAAAGGAACTAGTATATAATGCTAAAACTAACATAATTATTTCTCAAAGGCTGAAAAATTTCATGTAGTAGAAATATCCTTTTGATTAGGTATGTTCAAGAAGGAATATTAATGCTGCTGGCTTAAGTTCAAAGCCATGCTATTTAAAGGGCAGCTCCACCACTACCACCACCAACACCAACTTCAGAGTGAGCAGAAGCATCATTTCCTTATCCTTGAAAAGCAAAAGACTGTAGTCAGCATTAAGAAGTGCCATTGCTGAGGTGCTATTTCACCTCCAGTTTATAGGGGAGAAATACGGAAACAGAGAAATGTGATGGTCTGGCCACGGTCGCATACCCAGTCCATGGCCGAGCTTGGATTTGAACTGTGGCATCCTGGTTTCAGAATCCTTGAATGTACTTTGCTAAATGCTTCTTGGCTGTATGCCATTCTGGGTTATACTGTTTCTCTTCCCACTCCTTAATGGGTATTTTCTGAGCAATGATGTGGTCTCTGATTTAAATGAAGTGACTTGCTATGTATTTGGGGTTAAATTTTGTGACCATTCAACTTGGGATCCTTCACAATTGCTTCCTTTTCCAACAGATTCCTGGAGCTTATTAAATGACATTTATAGTTGAATATGTTGGAAGAAGACTTATGAGTATGACATGATTTCCCCCCAAAATCTTAATAGTGATGATTATAAGGCTAAGAATGTGAGTGCTTTAAAATGCCACATACTTACACATTTCATCTGTTCATATTCAGGAGAAAGTGGTCCTTTTTTAATTTTTATTTATCCTCTCTCTCTGCCAAGAATGTAACTTCCAATTTCCCCTGGCTCTGCATATCTGACTAGATCACAAAAGTTGCTCATAAAACAAATACGTGTGTTCAAATGAAATGATTGGAATACAATCATTTTAAATCTCCATATACATCCATTCTTTACAACTTCTTGGCCTTAGTGAACCATTTCACCATCTCTCAGACCATTGTGATAACTGGGCTGGAATTGGGACATATCTTACTCCTCACATAGACTAAAACTGCAGAAATTCTGATCTGTGTGGCTGGCTGCCTGTTTTGGGATTGCCATCTCTCCTTCTTGTCACGGTCTTCCTTGAGGCACAAAAATGAAGTTTCTCATTTCTCAGAGAGATCATCCTGGGTAGTTTTCCCGCTTCAGTACCACAAATTTGGAATCATTATTCATTGTCAGGTGAAGTAAGCAATGATAACGTTCAGGGGTGACAATAGCTGGTCTTCAATGAGAGCTTACACATGTCGGGATATTAGGCAAGGAGGTTTCTGCATATCACAACATTCCATCATCATGCCAGCATCTCAGTAAGTCTATGTTGGATAAAAGATGAGCAATGACACTGTGAAGTATGGTTGTTTTCCATCTTCTGTGTAAACAGGAGAACTATGTTTCGAGGAGTTACGTAATTACCCTGAAGTTCCAGGCAGCTAGTAATTATCGATGAGAAAAGCCCAGATAAGTAACCAAGCTACTGTACTCTTCCTCCTCAGCTTTGAGCTTCACCAGAATGGAAATGTATGTGGATGTATTCAGACTTACCGTGGTTGAAGACTGAAGGGGAGTGTGGCATCTCTTATAGGTAGAATCCAGAGATTATAGGCAAGGGTTGCTATTAAACATTTTTCAGCACAAGGTGCATATGTTTCCGTGATTGGCTGTAGGAATTCCTCTCCACAGGGATGTTCTTTCCTAACATAAAAAGAATGTTTTTTCCTCACTCCCAATTTTGAATTCTCTCATCTTCATTTTGGGGATTCCAGGATCCTATGTTGTTCTTCCATCTCTGGCCAGTAGATGGCAGCAAACATCCATCCTAGACTGCTGGACTGTTGCCTGTTGGCTCCTAGCTGGTGGGAAGGAGGTGGCATTTAAAAATACAATCACCCAAGCTCCTTACCCGACACGTTGGAGGGACTGATTTTCCAGGTCACACATGTCTTATTGCTTTCGAAAATAATAATGTGAAAAGGCTTTTCATTGTGTTTGCTACTACATTTCTGCACAGTGGTGACTGTCAGGCCAAAATCAAATCAACAGCATGGAGGGGAAAAAATGAGGACGACCCAAGAAGGGAAGTGCAAATAATTCCCGTTAAGAATGTTCCTTATGGGTTTTCAAAGAAGTTTTCATCACCTAATCTGATCAGCGGAGCAATCTTGTTCATAAGCTATTTATCAGTCTCTTTTCCCTAGCTCATCATTCACACCATTGAAGCAAGCAAAACGCACCTCTGGGTGAGTTAGATTTCATAAGACAATCTAGACAGAAACATTTCTTACCATCCTTCAGTGTCAGCAATGAAACACAACCATTCTGTAAACAATATACAACAAGATTATTTTTTTTTCCTTTTAATGAGAATTTTCTTTGCAAAACATGTCACCCTTGGCATTTAGCATTTTGTCTTTGTGTTCACTTTCTGCCTGTTGTTGGTTCATTATTCTGGGCTATAGAATAATGTGGGTTTTATGGACAGTGAACTGTGATTGGTCTGATTCAGGGGGAGGGCTAAGTATGGGTACCATATTGCTACTGCTTAGCTACTTGACAAGCAGATAGCTCATCCGAGTTTTGTTTCATCTCTAAAACGGAGATCTTACAGGATCATTGTAAAGATTATATGAAATTAAGTGAGTCAAGGTAATGAAACTGCTAGCTAAGTACATGTTAAAAGTTCACTGTTCACCAAATGTGACTTGGGAGGGAAAGGCTGGTGGATCCGAAGATTTCTTCCAGTTGTTAGTGTTTGTGACTCTGATGAACTTCCTTCCACTCATCCTTAGCCTCAGAGTTACAGACTGAAGGACTCTCCCCCAAACAAATTTCATGCACTGGGCCTCTAGTAGTCAATAATATTGTAAAAATTATGTATGGCACCACATGGCTATACTCCTTAAGGTATATAAATGTCTCATCACATTAAGATGCTGAAATGTAAAAGATCCTAGAGGTTAAGAAGTTGACTCACCATGGAGAAGACTGGTCTTATATTTACTATAAGAGGTGGCCCTAGCTCATCATGGACAAAGCGTCATCACCCAATCAGGAGAATAAATGGAAAAAAGAAGAAAAAATGGTACCACGAGGGAGAGGGGAAAATAAAAAACGAGGCTCTGAGGACTAGAAAGGGTAACATCATCATTGCCTGCACTTTGTCATCATGGAGAATATTTTCCAGTATCTGAATAAAAAAAATGTTTTGAGAGCTCTTTAAGATGAGGTCAGTTACAACAAGTGTGATATAGAGACTCTTATCCAGGAGTCTCTTATTTTAATCTTGCCATTTATTTTGCAATTAACTTCTGCCTTGGGAGATACCATCATCCCTCTCTAGGCCATTGGGAACCCCATTTTAACAGGTTTATTTTCCCTGGCATTTTGGGACAGTGCAGCCTTTCTCTGCCACTGATTTCCACAGACATTACCACACAACATGTTTGTATCACTCAAATGAGCAGCTGTCCATTTTGCTGATGAGCTGAGATTTAGAGAAATTGATTTACCCCAAATTGCCTAACTCCAGAGTTAGGATTGCATATCAGAGATCTATGATTACCTCTGCTGACGTGGCTACTAATACAACTAAGAAACAGTGGTCAATCCTGAGGTTTTTAAAAAATTGTTTTTCAGCCCTAGCCAGTTTGGCTCAGTGGATAGAGCATCAGCCTGTGGACTGAAGGGTCCCAGGTTCGATTATGGTCAAGGGCACATGCCTCCTTTGTGGTCTCAATCCCTAGTACAGGATGTGCAAGAGGCAGTCAGTCAATGATTCTCTCTCATCATTGATGTTTCTATCCCTCTTTCCCTCTCCCCTCCTCTCTGAAATCAGTAAAAATATATTAAAAACATAAAAATAAAATTATTTCTCAATTATATTTGACATGTAATATTGTATTAGTTTCAGGTATATAACATAGTGATGAGACATTTATATACCTTAAGGAGTGATCACCCCTATAAGTCTAGTAGCCTTGTGGTGCCATACATAGTTATTACAATATTATTGACTATAGTCCCCAAGCATGAGGTCTTTGAAAGTAGAGTGACTACTTGGGCTCAATCGATTGCCATTTCCAGGCTGTGTGACTGTGGCTATGCTACTTGTCAGGAAGGATGGACTTCATAGTCATTAGGGACATACGTGGTCATGTTTTTACTGTTTAGAGGTGGGGTTTGTTCATCTTTGTTTACCCAATTAGCATCAGTTAAAAAATAGAATAAACGATAACTTGAAGAAGGAAGAAACAGTGCATTGGATAAGCACAAATTTTGAACAAAACAGAGGCATATTCTACACTTGGGAAGCATGGAGATAACTGCGCAGGCGCTGAGCAAGGGAATCAAAGCCTGGCTCAAATCCTGCTTTCTGATCACTGTCTATGTCGGCCACCGCTCAGAGCCTTCTCATCGTAACATGAAAATAGTAACTGCACATCCTTCATAGAGGTATTTTAAATCAAAAAAAAAAAAAGATTTATGCATGGTGAAATGCTGACCACGGTGCTTGATAATACCTGTTAGCTCTTATTGTTGCCACTCTGTACCCCCAGGCACCAACACCCATGTTTTAACAGTATCTGTGAGAACATGCATTCTAGCCAAGGACTGAAGACTAATTTGGGCCTTGAATGTTCAGCTTGTTCATCCTCAGTGTGTAATCAGCAGCAAAACTTCCAAAATGTCAGCAGAGTGATTTTGAAAAAAAAAAATTAAAAAATATATTTTTTTTATAACAACTACAGTGTTATAGCTTGATCTTGGCCTTAAAGCAGAAACACACTCACGGGATATGTATACTATAATTGCTTCTCTTTGCCAGTTATTTGTTTTGGATTGGACTTCCTGCCCCTTGAGATGGTCCTGTCATTAGACTCTGACCTATTTTATTTTATTTTATTTTATTTTTTTGCAGTGGGGGGCAGGAGGAGCGGTGAGGGGAAATGAATACTCTTTTTAAACCTGAATAATGTAATTAATGCTTTTAGTGTTGGATGTGGATTTTTAGTGAACCACTGAGACTTTTGATTTAGTATGTTCTTAGTTGGAAAGCGTGGGGGCGGGACTGGTTCCGGCTATACTGTTTGGAGCATTTATCATGGGCCAGGTCCTGTGGTAAGAGTATTCACACACCCATCCTCATTAACCTGCCACCAACCTTGTGAAGCCCGTGTTATTTCTGTTCCATAAAGGAGGAAGTTGAGGCTCAATGTCAAGTTCAAAGTCTGAGGGTTGATGCACAGCATAGCCATGGATTGCTCTAAGGTCTGTCCATCACTGAAGCTTGTATTTATAACAACTGCTCGGGTCTAACATTGCTATGTGATCTCTTCCCTATCTAACATCCCGACATTGCACTTTAAAGCACTCTTTCCTGCAGTAGGAAAAAGTGTTTTGACATATTGCCTTCAGCTTGAGGGGGAACAAGACAATTTAACAAAAATAAACATAGTGGATCAGGTATACATTTACACATTACCACTCGGGGGCACAGAACTATAACTTTTTAGTTTTCTATAACTAGACTCCATTTCCTTCTCAAGTTCCCTCAAGCTGCTGAGAGCAGACAGCATTATTTTATTTTATTTTTTTTATGGAATTCTGGTCTATTCCATTTAATCTAGTTGAATACGCAAATTTAGGCATTATTTTAGCCACTGGCCTATTTGAAGCTTCCTCACGTTGGAAGGCAAACTCAGTATTTCAGGCCTGTGCTGACACTTTTCCTTCTCGTTTCTTCCTCTGTGTATCATTGGGTGCCGGGAGAGGAGAGGCACATCTGGTTAGCGTGCTAGCTTCTGGATCGTGCTGGCCACTGTTGGCTTTGACCCTTCTGAGAGCTGTTACAGATGACCAAGTTTTATGAACTCTGCATTGGCTTTGTTCTGAAACAAAGTTTGAATTTTTATATCATCCTCGCTGGGGTGTGTGTGAGCTATTGACTCTCCTGAGAGCCACGAAGAAATGGGCCAGCCCCCTCAGTCCCTCTCTCCATCTGGCCATTCCACACCTTCCTTTCACTGTGGCTGCCCCAGATGGGCATGCATCCTTGCTGTAGGCCAAACTCCAGGGGATTCGGAGCTAGGTTGAGTACAGAAGCTGCATTCAACCCCCAATTTGTTCCTTCAAAACCTCAGTTTTTCCAGCCCACAGCCCTCGCAGGCTTTACTTATAAGGAGAAATATTCTTAATATCATATCCTACTTCCTTCCTGCTCTATATTTATCTTACAGTTATATCTTTTGTTTTTAAACAAGATAAACTGTCCAAAGTTTATTACGGATACACATGCCGGGAATGTCCTAAAATACAAGACTCCAAAAACATATTGGAGAGTAAAGTTTGATAAATTATTCTGGACAAAGGAGAAAAGAGGCAGAGATTTCAAAGGAAGTAGGCGATTTATTTACAGATATGTCTTGATGCTCTGCTTTGTAGTATGTAAAAATTCAGCTCTCTGAGTTTTCAGGAAACTCTCTTATGGGAAGCCTTGCTTTCAGGAATATTGCTTCATTATAAATCTATGCAAGTCTATATTGATCAAACAAAATCAAGCAATAGCTTCCTTATTCATGATTGGCCTGCCATTGCTGGAAGCGATTGAAAATACTTTGGCTATAATTTGTTGAAGAGCACAGATCCTTGGGGCACTTGGAAACAGTTCGGCATCCCCCTGATGGGACAGGTAACTCTAGCTCCACCAAGATCTGCGCTCATGTTCTATGGTGCAGTTTTCACTGGAAAATGAATGCTCACCTGTGTCCATATTTCTCACAGCTGCCTCTGAATGTGGCCATGTGACTGGTTCTATCCAATGGCATGTGAATGACATTTTGTATGTTAGTTCTGTGTTGATATGGTTTATACTGGGCATACTTTGTGTTCTCTTATCCCCTGTCCACTATCAACAGATGTCAACCTCAATGGTAATCTTGAGAGTCTTGTGTTAGTACTGGTTGATCCTCTGCCAGCCTGGATTCCTACATGCCTATATGGAACAGACAATTCCTGCCCATCCTCCTCCTCCATAAAAAACAAATTTGTTGTTAGGATAGCTACTTGAGATTTTGGCATTTATTTCTTATATCAGCTAGTGATCACTACTTTAATAAAGCAGGAGTGTAATATATTTTTAAAATATCCCTGACACAAGAACAAAATGAAATTTCTCAAAAGGCATGATTGGTCTTTAAAGATTTTTTTTTTAAAAGTCACCCCTTACACCCTTTACCCTTTCTTTGGAGTATTCATACGTGATATGGTTTGAAGTTGGGTATAAATCAAGGGTTGACAAACTTTGGCCTGTGGCCTGTTTCTGTATGATACATGGGATAAGCATAGTTTTTACTTTTTTTTTTTTTGGTAGCTTTCAAAACCAAAACAAATAAAACAGATTACATGTGGCCCTCAAAGTCTAAGATATTTATTGTCTAGTTTATTTACAGAAAATTTTCCATCCTCTAGTACAATAGGTAGGAGACCAATGAGCTTAAACAACATTGTAGAGAGAAGATTACTCTGAGCATGAAGAATTGCATATTCTGTCCCCATCTGTGCTGTTATGGGTCAGGCCTTTGAAATTGATAGGAACTCTATGGAAAGTACACACTTGACCTAACACTGGGTGGAAAAGCAGAAAGATTTGCTCAATCTCCATTTCCTGTGTCTGTAGGTCTAAAAGCTGTTTGACTTGTTCCTCTAATTGACTGATTATTTTTGAAGCTGATAGTCAATTTGGTTTTATACAGATGCAGCCAGAGAGAAGAAACTGTTCTGATTTGTATATTTTGGATGGTGGCTCCCCAAACCAAGGCCAATGACTCTTAGATTTATAGGGTGGATGAAATTTTTTCAACACTTCAGTCAGGAAAGGAAATTCTCTTGAGACGTAACTGAAGCAGAGTAATGTTCCTTTCTTTCTCCATTTAGAGCCTCAGGAAAGGCAAGCACATTTGTTCAGAATAATCTAGATTAACCGTCAGGCTCTAAATTTATTATAAATATACAATTTTCAGTAGGTTTGCAGCCAAACCTGCCCATTGTATCCCCTGGGTCATTGATAATAATTAAGAGGCTATGCTTATGGTTTCCAAGGGGGACCCAAATCAAGACTTTATTATGATTAAGGCCCTGCTCCTGACATGTGCCAATGAGCAAGATTTGTTTAACTTGGCAGATTTAAATGCTTGTGCAAAATGTTTTTATTTTATTTTATTTTCCTGCTGCTAATTATGTTATGATTAAGTTACATCCACTGGAGTGTAATTATCTACTGCATAATACTTTTTATTTGTGGGTCCCTAGAAATTTGCCACATCAATAGCGCTGATGGAGGGTTCGCCACACTGTCTTAATGGCAAAGTTTCCTCTCACACAGTTCAATTCATCTTCATTTCCCCAGGAACTCCTTCATAATCATTTTTGGCCGAATACATTCCGAGGCTAGGTTGTTTATCTTGCTGATGAGTTTTGTTCATCTGGCCCCGGTGAGTTCTGGGGCGATCAGGATTGTCGTGGGCTCCCTGGTGGGAAGTGGCCTGTCCAGCAGGGGTAATGGGAGGCTTCTCCCGGAGGTGTCACTGGGAGTTCACTTCAGTGTTAGGTCCCATTCTGAGAGCTTTGAGGTTGTCCACGTCTCGGAACAATGGAGCTCTGACAGATGCTTCATAATCAACACCGCCTTTCCCTTTCATTTTTATAGTTTATATTCTTCTATACTTTGCATTTGCATTTCTGGAGCTTGATATTAGTTCACTGGGTGGGGAGAATAATGTTGCCACAAAACTATCCTGTCTTGGTTCCTCCTCTCCTTTTTCCCCACATTTCAGCCCAAGTGATACCATGGCAAAGGCCATGTCTGTCTTTCCCAGTGTTTGATTTCTAAGAGTCCAGTACAGTGCCTGGCATCTAATACCTGTTTTGCTAAATAAATAAATAAATAAATAAATAAATAAATAAATAAAATTAAAAAAATGAATAAATGAAATTTCTTCTTTGGGGTGGCGTTTGAGCATCTTCTCAAAAATGGCATTGTAGATTTTTGGAGTTCATTTTATATTTCTAGAAAGTTAGTGGCAGGTAGAGCAACTTTTTGTTCTTTTTTCTGCTTTTAGGTTCTGGGATTTTAAATATATACCCACATGACTGATTCATGTCACTCATTCAATCACTTTGCAAATACTAATTATGCAACAGCTATGTGTCAAGTAATGTTCAAAGTGTAGTGGTTACCACAGTGGAAAAGGTCCCTGACCTCATTGAGCTTATATTTTTGTTGGGGCAGATAGAACACAGTAAAGCTTAGAGGTAGTAAATCTCAGAGACAGCGATGGATGCATGGAAAGGCATGAAAGCAGCATGAGTGAGAGCTGCTGGGAGACTTTAGATTGAGGCTTTGGGAGAGAACTCTCTAAAGAGGTACAGAAGCCAGTTCAGGGATGAGGTGGGGGAGCATCCTAGGCAGAGGAAGAGGAAGGCAAATACATCCTGGCAGGAATAAGACCAAAGCATTCAAAGAAGGCCAGTGGGGCTGAAGGGTAGAAGGAACAAATGAAAAGCTTCATCTTTGAGTGGCTTTTTAGATGGGTGGGTGGGTGTCCAGATGGGGTGGAGACTGATTCAATATCAAGACATTAGCAAGAAGAGTATTGGGCAAACATTCTTGGGACAAAGGACAAACACCTGAAAATTAATCTTTGATCTTAGCCCATCTTCTTCATTAACGCCCCTGGAAGCTGGACAAACCTTGTACCTAAGCCTAGGGCATTGCACAGCATATCCTTAAAGGACCAGAAAAAAAAAGAAAAAAATCTACAACGTTTAATTCTAAATGGATTCACAGGGGAAGGTCTTTCTTCTTGAAAGCAATTATACTTTACAACGCATTCTTTCCCCTGATGCTTCAGCTTCCCATGATGCCCTACTTCATTAAAGCAGGCAGGAAACAGGATTGTGATGTGCTGGTAGAATTATATTTTCTGAGCTGCAACTAATTGTTTTGATGAAAACAAAGAAAACACAATATAACACTATATGAGAAGAAGATCAATGCTTGCACACTGGGCCAACTCGGGAAGAAAGGAAACAAAAGGAATCATAACAAAAAACACAGCACATTGTTTTATCTGTCACATTTCGTTTCTACAAAGCATAAAACGAGAAGAAAGCTTGGCTTAATGACAGATCAGAGCGCCGTCTGAGACAAACCTCATCGTAGCTTTGCCCATGCATTTCTCTTTCTCTCTCTCTCTCTCTCTCTCTCTCTCTCTCTCTCTTCTCAAGCACAGTTTTATTTTTGTTATTTGTGCTATTGTCTTGATTTCTTTCATTTTTAAAATAGGCATAGTAGGTATGTTTATTGCAAACATATTTCCAGAAATGCTGACAAAGTGCAGTTGTAGCAAAAAGAGATTAAATAACCGAATTGTTATTGTGTCCTGTATACTCAGGGAACCAAGCACTTTGCTATAGATATCAGGAGAATTAGGCTCTAGTTTCAGCTCAAGGGAGGCCTTGATACCCTGGACTCTACCCTGGGAACCCACTTGGGATACTGAGGATGTGATCAAATGAATATCGAAGGCCTTCCTTCTTCTGAGATATGAGATTCTAATACAGTGGTACCTCGAGATACGAGTGCCCTAACATATGAGATTTTTGAGATACAAGCCATCGAGCCAGCAGTTTTTGCTTTGAAATACGAGCAACATTTGAAATAGGAGTAATCGCACGCATCTGTCGGCTGCACACGACCCACCAGTTTACCTTGACTTGAGCTTCTTATAGTTTCCCACACCTCAAGGTTACAGAACGAATTAAACTCGTATCTCAAGGTACTACTGTATGTATCAATTCTTAATGTTTTCTTCGTGTCCGTTGACTGGTTAACCACAGGGACCTATGAGTTATCTCCCAACAGGACTCTAGTAATAAGAAACCAAATGAGAATAGGAAATGCCTATGGAAGAGACACTTTATTTGGAAGCTATTGGCAGAGAAAAACAAACCTTTCTTGCTACCAAATTCTTCTTACTTGTTACTATCTATCAAAAGGAAACAAGGCTTCATTGGAAATAAAGGGACAGTTGGTCTGTTTGAGATCTTTGCTTCTTAAGTGTGGTAAGAGGGGCAGTAGCAATGCCACTTGGCATCTGTTACAATTGTAGAAATTCAGGCCTTGCCCCAGACCTGGAGGACTAGAATATTCATTGCAGCTGAGTGCCAGGTGAGTCATTTACACATTAACATGTAAAAATCTCCATTTTAGCTGAGTGGCCACCATGGGGGAGGATTAAGCACGTGAACCAGTCTAACCTCAAACAGAATAAACGCACGGTTGCAGCAGCAGACCCAACTGTAGCCCACTGGTTGCTCTGGGCCCACACCTTGAAATCTGTCTCTTGAGTCACTTACAAAATATTGTACTACCCCAGAAATGGTACTCTGATTCTCTTCAGAGCTGAACTGGTGACCATTTTGCTGTTAGTTGTTACTCTTCCTCTTGCAAAGTGTAATTCACATTTCTGTTTGCGTAGATGAGCATATTTTGAAGAAATGCTCATGCTAGAAAGAACATCTACCTGATTTCTGCATTTATAGAACTGATAAGTAACCTCTCTACCCACTTGTGTTGAAAGTAATTTTCAAGCCCAGATGGTATGGTTCAGTTGAGCGTCATCTGGTGACCAGGAGGTTACAGGTTTGATTCCTCAATCTCCAGTGGGAGGTGAACAGGAGACAGCTGATCTCTCTCTCTCTCTCTCTCTCTCTCTCTCTCTCTCTCTCTCTCTCTCT